>JAPJBO010000542.1:0-153520 GCA_030068145.1 Diplonema papillatum
TCAGTCCGGAGGCTTCCGGGTAGGGAGAGGCACAGAGAAGCAGCTCCACCGTGACGGCGGCAATCAACCGGAAAAAAGGCCGATTCACATGCTGCTCGCCTTCGACCTGGCGCGCGCTTTCGACGGGCAGCACGCTTCCGGCAGGCGGGACTCCCGGGAAGAGCACGCCGCTCAGCACGAATCAACCCCGACTACTTTACGCGTATTCCCCGGGTGAGAATGCCCAAACTTGACACATTGCAATTCAAGTCACTTTGGCCCTTTGGAAAGTTTGGGGTCTTATAATCTTAGGATTTGAGTGGCGTCGGTTCAAACCCGCCTCTCTGGTCTTTGGTATTTGTTGCGACTGTGTGAGAATGGTAGCATTTGTTGCGACTGTGTGAGAATGGTAACATTTGTTGGAGCTTGTGTGAGAATGGTAAAATTTGTTGCGACCGTGTGAGAATGGTAAGGTTTGTTGAAACTTGTGTGAGAATGGTAAAAATTTGTTTTTTTGTGTGAGAATGGTATTTGCCCCGTCCTATGAACATGCAATGTTCACCAGAACTTTGCTTCACCCGAACTTCGCCCGAACTAGCTTCGCCCGAACTTTGCTTCACCAGAACTTTGCTTCACCCGAACTTAGCTTCACCCGAACTTAGCTTCGCCCGAACTTTGTTTCGCCCGATCTTAGCTTCACCAGAACTTTGCTTCACCCGAACTTTGCTTCCCCCAGAACTTAGCTTCGCCCGGACTTTGTTTCGCCCGAACTTAGCTTGACCCGAACTTTGCTTCGCCCGAACTTTGCTTCACCAGAACTTAGCTTCGCCCGAACTTTTGCTTCGCCCGAACTTTGCTTCCCCAGAGCTTTGTTTCGCCCGAACTTTGCTTCACAGAACTTTGCTTCATCCCAGAACTTAGCTTCGCCCAGAACTTTGCTTCGCCGAACTTTGTTTGCCGAACTTTGTTTTCGCCCGAACTTAGCTTCACCAGAACTTTGCTTCGCCCGAACTTTGCTTCACCAGAACTTAGCTTCGCCCGAACTTAGCTTCACCCGAACTTAGCTTCGCCCGAACTTTGCTTCACCAGAACTTAGCTTCGCCCGAACTTTGCTTCACCCGAACTTAGTTTCGCCGAACTTTTTCGCCCGATCTTAGCTTCACCAGAACGTCCGAACTTTGCTTCACCCAGAACTTAGCTTCGCCCGGACTTTGTTTCGCCCGAACTTTGCTTCACCAGAACTTTGCTTCATCCGAACTTTGCTTCCCCCAGAACTTAGCTTCGCCCGAACTTTGCTGTTCCCGAACTTTAACTGCTGCCTCCAGTCTCGCCACGCGCCGGCCTTAGCCGAGCGCACGTACTTTTTCTTCGCTGGCGAATTGTTTTTTCTAACATCGAGGGGTTTGACCTTGGAAGGTAAAAAAAACCAAGATAGTGTTTTTTGGGCAAAATCCTGCAACTCATGCAAGATGGATGCTGGCGTCAAGTCTACTGGCCGGGGAAAAATCTTGGTTTGGTGTTTGGAGAATCTCACCTCTCATGTATGATTGGTTTGGGGGAAGAGCAGGTGGAGCAACTTAAATTACAAGGTTGCCACTTCAGCATACCTTCTTTTGCTTGTCTACTTTTTGCTCAAGACGCGCGACGCTTCGTTTGAGCTGAGCGATGATGGCCTGCAAGGAGGCCATGCTTGGATCGCTGGGCACGGTCATCGCCAGCTCCATCGTTTGGGGATCGTAGGCTGTGCCCTTCTTCAGCATTTCGATGCGAAGGCGCTCGGTTAACCGCAGCAGCCGCGTCTGCAGGTCGTCGCCGCAGGCGCTGGTGGGCCTCATCAACAGCCCCTTCGCACCACTTTGCCACGCAGCCGAGAACTCCGGCAAGGCTGGCGAGGACACTCCCTGCTTCATCGTCCCCAGGAACCCCCGGCGGTGGGTGAGGCCAGGCCACCCCGTCGGTCTTCACCCAATCTCTCCCTCTCGCCCCCCCCCCCGCCGCCTCTTCCTATTTTAACAGGGTTACAGCTCACTTGAGGTTCCGGGATTTCGAAGTCGGCTGGCCTTGCCGAATGAGATTCTCAAAGCAAATAAGAGGATTGGGGGTTGGGTGCAAGAACATGCTTTGAGATGTGCTCAACACCGCACTGATCCTATCTGCGCCGTGTTTCGGTCCTTTAAGCCGCGGACACATAAGACGGACCATCATCAGCGCGGATCCTGCATGGCTGCGGACAGGACAGCCGTGTGAGTCTGATTTGTCAGGCGGCTGTTCATAGCTCGTACCACCCGTGACGAGAGCACTGGAAAAGCCGTCTCGGGGAGAAAGCCTCTACAACCTTGTCTGAACAGGCAGGTAAAAGACTCCGGGCGCCCGCCCCGCTTGTGTCCTGACTTGTCTCCTTTGTGCGCGGTGGCCATCTGCGAAGTAAACTCCGCAATGCAGGACACGGGGTTGCCGTGTGCAACCAGCCCCCCACTCGGGCTGTCGTCTCTTCTTGACGATAACGGATGCGCTGCTTGTTCGATCCCACCCGTGCAAGGGAACATTGCTGGGTGTGCAGCTTTTCACCAACCGTCGTGTGAGACACCTACTGAGCTCACCCGCTTCTTGGAAACCCGGGGAAACCTTGAGAGAGAGAGACGAATTAGAGTGCAGGGACCCATCTCTCCGGGGAGTTTCCGGTCTCCTCACTTCTCCGCGTACTCCGGACGCGCGTCGCAGGTTGCGGCTCTGCAACAGTGAGTGGCGGCGCCGGAGTTGGCGCTGCAGCGGGCGCTCTGGCCGGCGGGTGAGCTCGTATCGCGGGGGATCGCCGCCTTGTAACGCTGCGGGCCCTCTTCTTTCTCACGACTGCGCGGCCGGCGGCGGTTAACACCTTCACGGAAAACTTCAGCTTCCATACCATTGAACCTTGATACTTAGATCGTTTGCCGACTTCCACAGACGCAGCGCTCGCAATGGGAAAGTCGTATTCTTTTTTTTGGGAATGAGCGCTGGCCCGACACCGGTACGGGCGTTGATGCCACATCTTTTTTGGATGAGGTGGTGCATGAGTGGGCAAGGCGTCTGGAGGTAACGTGCAAGCAAGCGGGCCGTTTGGTGGGAAGAGGCACTCCTCGGAAAGCCGGTTGCTACTCGGAAAGCTCGCCTTTTCTCTGGGATCGAAGGCTGGCGGGGACCGACGAAGGACAATACCACACCTTTTTTGGATCAGGTGGTGCAAGGGTCCCGGGTCCTGAGAACGCGACCGCCTTGGCCGAGACGCACCGCAGTGTTTTTGCATAAGCACCCGCTTTGTAGGAAATGCTTGAGGAGACTGCCAGTTGCGATAGATCAAAGGAGGTAAATGTGCTGTAGCCCACACAAACACAGGTAAATCTGGGTTCGGTGGCGGGCGTAAGCGTTCAACAAAAAAAGTCCCACGTTGTAGTTGTATTGGTTTCTCCCTCTCTAGCCTCCTTCGAAATGAGCACAAGGCAGTCCCTTGAGTATTTTCCCCGCCCAATGTGTAGTAGTGCCGTGGTAATGCAGCGGCTCCCTGGTGCCAGTTCAGTGGGGACACCAAAGCTGGCGTAGAGCTTCCGGCTGATAAGCGGTGGACTGGCTTGGCAGGGAGATACTGAAGCGCCGAACTCGGAACGTGTTCTTGTCTTTCTTTCGAGAACTTCAAAACTACAAGGCTCGACAACCTTCGATCGAGCAGGGGTGAATTGGCTCAACAGTCTCCGGGGTGCGGTTGGTTAATAATGGAGTTCAACGGGCTGGTCGGAATGTGCCAGGGTCGCTCGCAACACAAGGGACCCTGGACGGATTTCCTGCCGCACGACGCGACTATCAGTCCCAATGGTGCCGAGGCGGATACGCCGTCGGAATTCGATGCGCGTTCTCCCCCACGGCCGGGCGAGTGCAGAACGAAAGGCTAAAGTGTGATGTCGACTCGGTGGATCACCTCCGCCTCTATATGTCGTCGAGACTGGTTGGGCCATGGCCCTATCCTTTCGACTTTCAAGTTTTCGAAAAGAATCTGGAAGGCTAGTAGACAGTGGTAGGCGGGGAACCTTCGACTTGTTATGAGAGATTGCTTCGCAGATCTCAGAAAAACGCAGAACTCGCTGGTTCTTCGTCAAGAAAGTGCCCCCACGCACGCTCCGTACTCTTCCACACACAGCGGCTCGTCGTGGTGTGAGGAAGCTCAGGTTCTGCCGAGAGGCCCCTTGAACGGTCGCCTCCTGGAAAGGCTTGTCGTTTTCGAGGTTGATCTTGGCGTCGCCCGTGAGGATGTTGACAAGCTGTTGAGATGGTTCGGGTTCGCGTACGTCCGAATGCGGACCAGCTTCCCGATCCAGGCAGGTCGTCGAGGTCCGCGTTGGAGTGCCTCCCCTTTTTTGTACCACCGCGTCATCCGACACTTTGAGCC
Organism: Diplonema papillatum; assembly: GCA_030068145.1. NCBI lineage: Eukaryota > Euglenozoa > Diplonemea > Diplonemida > Diplonemidae > Diplonema > Diplonema papillatum. Next base: position 4,397 of record JAPJBO010000542.1, read on the forward strand.
GAGCCCTCGCTGCGAGCGGTCGACTGCTTCGCGTCCGGGTTTCGCAACTGGCAGCCTCCTCAAGTATTTCGTACAAAGCAGGTGCTTATACAATAAGACTATGCTCCCGCGGCACGCTCCGTATTCTCCCCGCACATGGCAGGCCGTCGTGGTGCGAGGAAGCTCAGGTTCTCAAACTTACGCCGCGCCGAGAGGCCCCTTGAAAGTCCGCGACTGGGTCGCCTCCTGGAAAGGCTTGTCGTTTTTGAGGTTGATCTTGGCATCGCCCGTGAGGATGTTGATGTCGCGCGTGCTGTTGAGGTGGTTCGGGTTCGCGTACGTCCGGATGCGGACCAGCTTCCCGATTTTGGGCAGGTCGTCGGGGTCCGCGTTGAGGTGCCTCCCCCTCTTGTACCGCGTCATCCGATACTTCGAGTCCAGCTCCTCGCTGCGAGCGGTCGACTGCTTCTGCTTGAGGACACGCACGTCCTCGAACCTCTCGTCGTCGAACCCGCCGAGGGTGCCACGCAGCGGCCCGCGCACGCGGCTGATGCTGGCGTTGGAAGTTTTGAAGGTCTTGACCATTTTTTCGAGCTTGTACCCGGTGTGCTCCTCCCTCCCCTCGGCGGTGTGGTCGGCGACCGTTCGGCTCTTGATGTCCCAGACGCGCAGCGTCGGCGCCAGCGTCTCGCTGTCGTCGCCGGGGTCTGCCCCCCAGTTTACTTGCCCGGAAGCCGGCTCGTCTTCGCCTCCTTCTTCGACGACCTCTTCGCCGGTGGCTGTGTACCGAATCGTTCTCCGGACACCTCCCTTCGGGACTCGAAGCTTCTCTCCATCTTCCTCCTCGCGGACTTTTTCCGCGTTCTCGTCGTCGTCCGTCTTCGTCGGATTTAGACGCTGCGCGCGCATAATTTGCTCGCGTTCGAACCGCCGCTCTTTCTCTTCTTCATACAGCTTTTGGATGTATGGCTTCGCCTCTACGACGTTTCCATCGTGAAGCTCAGGAATCTCGTCCAGGGTGATCCTGCCGAACTTTCCGATGCGAAACGCGTTGAGAAGCAGCCGGCCGGCTTTCCTGAACTCGGCCTCCATGCCCGAACCGTTGAAGCCTTCCTGCGTCATGAACTTCAGACTCCTCCCCGTCGCCTTGGTCAGCAGGTCGAGGGCGAAGACGGCGCGTTGGGTGAACTCACGGTAGGTCTGGGGCGGCGGGTAGGCGAGCCGAAAGTGGGCCATCACAGACGCTTCCATCCCGTGCGCCACGATCACTTTGTACATGATGTCGCCGACCTTCTCGACCAGGACGGAATCCGAGATCTGATGGCTGTAGTCCGCAAGCCCGGTGACCGCGACCTTGTACGCCTGCAGCAGGTTCGTGACCTTCGGGAACAAGATGCCCGGCGTATCGACGAACACGCACCGGCCTGTGGGTGTGCGAAAAAAGACACTTAAGCACGAGTACGTCAACATGGAGGAACTACGCAGCTAACAACTCTGGCATGACCTCGCGTCGATAAGCTCAAATGGCGGTATTAACATTTCACGGAAAGAATCGTTCGCGGTTCAAGGAGAGGGAGCCGTGCCGATTAGAATGAGTCTGAATGACATGCCACATGCTCGAGAGACATGGAGGGAATGCAAAATGAATCGGTCATGTGCCAATATGCCATGGGAATGCAAAATCAAGCCCGGAACCACGCGTGGACGCACGCTAAGGTTGCCACGTCATAACGGGTCTGCGACACACGCACCAACACACATACAGAAACAAAACACATGCACATGCACATGCACACCTATGGTTTTGTGGGCGGGTATTTGAACGATACCAACCTTACGTGTCACGCCGGGGTTACCGCCAACGCGGGTCCTCTTCGTGAGCATGCGCTTCTGCGTCCTGTGCCTGAAGCCTGTCGGGTCCGTCAACTCGTCAACGAACGACCGGCGAAGCGACACGATAATGGACGACTTGCCGACGTTCGGCATGCCCACGACGAGGCAAATGGTGGGCGCCTCGACCATGGTTTTGTGGTCCCTCAGCGACTCCGCCAGTCCGGCCACCCGGATCGCGTCTCTGGCGTTCAGGCCGGAGAAGTTGGTCAGCAGGCACGGGACGCCTAGGGCCTCGTAGAAGCTGAGGAGCTTCCGGTTCGCGTCGGCGTCGGCGAGGTCGGCTTTGTTGAAGACTACCATCCTCGGCTTGCCGAGGGTGAGCTTTTCGAGCTCCGTGTTGTAGCTGGAGAAGGGGACGCGGGCGTCGCGCACTTCGATCACGACGTCGCACCGCTTCAACTTTTCGCGGATCTTCCGCGCCGCCTTGAAGTGGAAGGACTCGAACCACGTGAACCCGCCGTGGGGCGTCACGCCGATGCCGTCGACAGCTTCGAAGAAATTCTCCAGCACGGCCGCACGAGCCGTCGCCGTGCACGAGAAGCACCGGCGCGCCAGCGCTCGGGCGTACATCGCTCTGTCCGGCCAGTCCGCCCGTCCCTCCACACCCCCTTTTTCCTGCTGGCTTTTGCATTTCCATTGGCTCATGACCGATTCATTTTTGTATTCCCTCCATGTCTTTCGGGCATCATTCGCACTCATTTTAATCGGCGAACGATTGTTTACGTGGAATGTGAACACCGCCATTTGAGATTATAGAGGCGAGGTCGGCTTTGTTGAAGACGGACCATCCTCGGTTAGCCGATGGTGAGCTTTTCGAGCTCCGTGTTGTAGCTGGAGAAGGGGACGCGGGCGCCCCGCACTTCGATCACGACGTCGCACCGCTTCAACTTTTCGCGGATCTTCCGCGCCGCCTTGAAGTGGAAGGACTCGAACCACGTGAACCCGCCGTGGGGCGTCACGCCGATGCCGTCGACAGCTTCGAAGAAATTCTCCAGCACGGCCGCACGAGCCGTCGCCGTGCACGAGAAGCACCGGCGCGCCAGCGCTCGGGCGTACATCGCTCTGTCCGGCCAGTCCGCCCGTCCCTCCACACCCCCTTTTTCCTGCTGGCTTTTGCATTTCCATTGGCACATGACCGATTCATTTTTGTATTCCCTCCATGTCTTTCGGGCATCATTCGCACTCATTTTAATCGGCGAACGATTCTTTACGTGGAATGTGAACACCGCCATTTGAGATTATAGAGGCGAGGTCGGCTTTGTTGAAGACGGACCATCCTCGGTTAGCCGAGGGTGAGCTTTTCGAGCTCCGTGTTGTAGCTGGAGAAGGGGACGCGGGCGCCCCGCACTTCGATCACGACGTCGCACCGCTTCAGCTTTTCGCGGATCTTCCGCGCCGCCTTGAAGTGGAAGGAGTCGAACCACAGCTTCGAAGAAATTCTCCAGCACGGCCGCACGAGCCGTCGCCGTGCACATGAAGCACCGGCGCGCCAGCGCTCGGGCCTACATCGCTCTGTCCGGCCAGTCCGCCCGTCCCCCCACAGCCCGATATCTTCTGTTGGGTATCGCATCGAGCGGACTTCTCGCTGGTCTACGGGTTCCGAGCAAGGAGGGCCGCCCTATCCTTTTATCAAAGTCTCCTTTGAGCCGCTCTTGGCATCCGCTCCGAAGCCGGTCCGGTCGTCTATCACGCACGGTCACACTAGTAAAAGTGAAAAGGTGTTTTGGCGCGTCAGTTTACTGGTGAAAAAGGTTGACTAGCGTTTTCACTAGCGCACTATTCATTTTTACTAGGGGGCACTAGTCATTTTGCTGGTCAGAATTCTGACGAGTAAAACCACTAGTCAAAGTCAAAAAAATCCTTGACTAGTGGTGCTTGACATGTACACCGCGGTCTATCGATCCAGTTCATCTCCACCTCCTGGAGCTGCGTATATGGATTGTCTGGTCTGTCTTTCATGGTGGAAACGGCCTGGGCTCTTCCAGTATTGAAGTCTTCCTGGGATAATCCTGCTGCAGGTTCAAGTACAGCAATCGTGCTAGACTTTTGCTTCCTCGGACCACAAAGAACATTGCTTGTTGCCACCAAGAACGAGCTTCCTTCTCCCAAACTGTATCTCCACAGCCAATCGGTAGCAACGACGAGCGGTGTGTAAGACGCAGTGTAAGTTGACGACTTGCAACCTGCCCGGCATTCCTCATTCAAGGAGCCTAATTGCAATCACCGCCTCAGCACGACGCAAGATTAGAAAAAGACAGCTAACACAGCGTTGCAGGGATCGATCTGCGGCCTATGACTCGAAAACAGGGGGTTCAGAGAACATACAAGAGCCGGGGAGGGGAAATGAACAGTTGCAAGATCGTGCTTAGAACGGTTCTGTGCTCAACACCGCACTGGTGCGAAGTTCCCCCTAAACGACAACATCCTTCAAGACCCCTAAAACTCAAAGAGGTCCAGCCCTTTACGCTGGCAACCGTCTCTGTTGTTAATAATGACAAACGCATTTGTTAGCACGTAGTTTCAATAAGGGCCACAAGGGGGGGACACCAGGTGGGTTAGCACGACTCCACAATCTCAGCGGATTGCTGACCATATTCGGAAGCGCGAAAACAAAGGACCAGGAAAAAACATCAAGAACAGGATTGTGCTTGCAACCCCATGATGACGCGAGGATCTGACGACCCCCGAATGAGTGGGCGAGCAGTGCACTGCTCTATGGGTCGATTGCAATCTGCCAAGAACATTTCCGGACGATTTTGCTCTGCTAACGAGGTAACAAACGATCAACGTCCACATCAGCTGAAGGCCCAATAGACGCGTGTTCAGAGCTCTTTGCGGGTAGGTGTCTCTGTTCCCACTTTTTCCAAGCATGAGAATCCGGGATTTTAGAGTCTCCGGGTGACCTTCGTTGGCTTCGTTCATCTCTTCATGTGGCAACGGTTGTTCCGGAAATGTTCCCTTCTGCACCTATCAAAAAGAAGAAATCAAACAGGGAATGAGAAGCGGGACTGCTGACCGCCGTGAGGCAGTCTCGTTGGAGCTCAAACACAGGGGGAGTTTGAGATCGGAGCGAAAATACTCGACGTAGCTGCTTCGACTCCGAATGGAAGGGAGGAAATATAGAGGTAGAGGTGCAAATACAATACAAACACAATCTGATTTGTTCTTCGCTTACACCACCGTGTGTTGCTTTCTCACTCAGTACTTTGACCTGCTGTGTTTGTGTGATTTGTCGTGGTAGACCCGCATGACCTCACGTCCGTTCAACGCGTGGTTCGGTAGTTACAGCACTTGGGATCCCTTCTGTTCTTTGTCGGGCAGCATCGTCGAGCATTTCCTTTCAAGCTGGCGCTTATGTAAAAAATACTCGAGGGGCTGCCTTGTGCTTACTTCGAAGGAGGCTAGAGGGGGAGAAACAATACAACTACAAAATGGGTCTTTTTTGTTGAACGCTTACGCAATGGTTGCAACGCGTGGTTCGGTAGCTTGAACGGGAAGGGGGGTTCGAGGCGGAAGGCTATAGGAGACTCGCTGACGCCTCCGCGGTGTTCCGGACGAGCGGAACCTCCGTTTTGTTGAACGCTTACGCCCGCCACTAAACCCAGATTCACCTGTGTTTCGTGTGGGCTACAGCACATTTACCTCCTTTGATCTTTTGCAACTGGCAGCCTCCTCAAGTATTTCCTACAAAGCAGGTGCTTATACAAAAATACTCGAGGGACTGCCTTGTGCTCATTTCGAAGGAGGCTAGAGGGGGAGAAAACAATACAACTACAAAGTGGGTCTTTTTTGTTGAACGCTTACGCATCAGGACCCCCAGGGACCACGCAGTGGCACACCAAATCTGAGGGCGGAGCTAGATCCTCTGCATGAGGCGACCAGACACTCTCTGGCGTGTCGCTCACCAGGGCCAGCACCCCGCGGGTGTAGGGGTCGGCCCTTTGCGCATCGGTCGGAACCCACTCGGCACTGATGACAAGGCCGGCAGCCCGTGCGGCGTCGAATATCCTCGTCAAAAGGACATTGGCCGCAAAATTCTTTGAGTGTCCCTTGTTGAGACAATGGACCGCCGGGAGGTTGTCTACCATGAGCCTTACGCGGACGTTCGAATGGAAACTGGCGGTCATCTCGATGCCCCGAAGGACTGCAAAGAGTTCCTTCAAAAAGATGTGGGTGTGACTCAACTCCACAAAGGGGCCCTGTGACACGCGCTCAGATTCCCCTTCGAGGACCGCAGCCCACCATTTGGACGAGGCGTCTGTCCAGAGAGTGACCGATGAGGGAAAGGATTCTGACCGACTGACCCAGCGATTCTCTTCCACAAGGGAAACAAGATGCTCGACCTCACGCACCGTCGAGGGCGGCACAGCCCTCGTCACATCCCAGGCAGCTGGATCCGATGCCAGAGTCGAGGCCAGCCTCTGCAGGAACGACAAGGAACATCGGGCGTAGGCCAGTCGGAAACGTGTCGTGTACGCGAACCAGACCAAAGATCCGAACACCCGGTAGAACTGGCGAGGGGATACTCCTCCAAGCCGAACCATGGCGAGCTCGGGGGAACCAAGCAATTTCGACACCCACGATTCTGCCATCCTATACCGGGCGGGGCGGTCGAACCGGGAGAGTTCGAAATGGAGTCCTAGGAGGTCGAACTCCCTGAGGGGGGCTCCAAACTGCTCGTCGTCTTCGTTGAGCTCGCAGTTAACGTCCCTGCAGCGTTGCACGAAAGAGTCGAACCGCGAAGTTGCCTCCCGCAACGAGCTTCCCACGACGACAAAGTTGTCCACCCAGGGTAGACCGTCAGCCTCCGGTAGGAGCACCCGGGAGGCCCTCTGAGCTATCGCCGGAGCCCAGCTCCACCCCATGCACATTGCGGCGAGTTGTGCCTGTACAAAACGGCCCCGCGGCCCTGCCAGGTGCATGCCAAAATACGGTCGGATGTCTGCGTCGAGCCGGAACTGATAAAAATAGCTCCGGGCGTCCGCGAGAAACACCACCGATGAGGCCAACACGCGGTCGATCACCTCGTGAACCGAAGGGAGCAGCATTGGAGGCGGGCGCGCCATGATCGCGTTGAGCTTGCGACCGTCACACACGAACCTCTGCCCACCGCTCTTCTTGTCGACAGTGAAGGCGGGGAGGACGACCCTCAACCCGCCCGATGCGACCTCTGCCACGCCATATCTCACCAGATCCGGGAAGTGGCGTAGCATGCGCCTCGACGTCGTTCGTGTGATCGCCGATGCCATCAGCGCTTCCTCCGCCCCCGGGAGCAGGGCGGACCGGAAGGATTCCCACGAACGGACCACGTCCAGCACACCGCGCAGCAGCCCCCGGCTGTCCAGCGCCGTCAACCTCTCAAGGTTCATGAACGATGACGAGATGGGCGCGAGAGCCTCGCCGATTCTGCGTTGCGTAGGGACGGCCGTGAGGTTGTTGATGAGGAGTTCACCCCCGTAAGCAACACCAACAAAGGGAGTGAACATCGAGGGGGGCAAGTCTTCTTCGGGACCCTCTCCCGGCCCCTGGTAGAACGTAGCCAACGGGTCGGGGAACTTCTTGGGCGGCTTAAACGGGAAAGGGGGTTCAAGACGAAGGGTTAGAGAAGGGACGCCGACGCCCTCGCGGTGTTCCGGACGAGCGGAACCTCGGCCTCCGGAAGGTATCGCATTAGCGCACTCAGCGTCGTATGGCGCGACACACTTTGGATCACCTTCAGGTCGATCCCGCTTCTCAGGAGATGAAACAGGGCGCCCCGCCGGAGAGAATGGCCGGAGAGTGAAATGTTCGCGCGCTTCAGCGCGGTCACAACTCGTCGGAAAGGGAGGTCCGGGAACAGGAGGCGTCCCGGAGGTGTTTGCGACAACAGCGTCCGGAGCTCCTGGTCCTGGGCTGGAGGAAGAATCACTCCTGTCACCTGGCCGAGACGGAAAGGATCCGACTTCGAGCCCACCCAGTTCACCGCCCAGAAACCAGCACTTTCGGTGACGTGCTCTGCCTTTCTCGTCAGCACGTCGTCCACGCGGGCGGCACCCTGCCAGGCCAAAGCCAGCGCAACACGCACCCTGGGGTCCGCTTCCAGGGCAACGGCAAGATGCAGCTCGTCCTTCGTCACCGGTACAGCCTGCTTCGACGGCTTCATCGCGCCGGCCCGTTTCAGAGACCTGACAAAGTCCCTGACGAGCTGGCTGTCGACAGGCCGCCCCAACCGCTTCTCGGCCGACTGTACGTTGACGACGTACTGTACTGCCGAGGCCGCGCAGATGTCTCCACGAGAGAGCAAACGGGTCACGAACAAGACCAGCGCCGTCGGGACATCGAGCTGCGAATCTGCCTCTGCATCCCAGTGACGTCGGAACTCCAGAAAGCGCCGGTACACGGAGTGGATCCCGCGTCGTGTGGACAGCGCCAGTGCATCCGCCACGTACGCGTTCGCAGTCCGGACAAGACGGTTCCGTTCGCCGGGTGAGAGAGGGGGCTCCGAGAGGAGGGGACGTCCGCATCGCCCCGAGACCGGAGGAGGGAAGCGGTTCACGGCGTCTACTGCTTGGCCTTGCTCCTGGTTGCGTTCGTCCGCTGAGGGGCCTGGGGAGCGTCGGGGGGAAGAGCTTCGCCCGAGTGTCGGGTGCGGGGCCTCGGGCTGCGCTTCCTGGGCGGCTTCGAGGCGGGCTGCTCCTCGGCTTTCTGTAGAGCCTGGAAGACGCTCCGTAGAAACGGAGGAAACCCGGCCTCGTGCTGATGCCGGTGCTGGAGGCTGCCTGCAAGAGACCACCCGGCTTTCAGAGCCGTCTTCAGGACCATCATCCGGTGGATGGTGTCCCTTCCCAGCTGGACGAGGGCGTCTGGGTCGGTGGTGTCGTCCATCAGTCGCATGATGGTGGTGACGTGGTTGGTGAGATGTTGGGCGTCGTTGGCGACGCTCGGGATGGCATCGAGGATGTCGGCGAAAAAGTCGCGGATGTGCACCAGGGCCAGCGACTTCTCGATGGGGCTGAGGCCGACCCAGAGCTGGGGGTCGAGGAGCTCTGGCCCGGGGGAGAGGAGCGTGGGGGAGCCTTGGACCGACCCGCCCTCCCCCAGCGAAGGCGGGCCCTCCGGAAAATCCGGAAGGGGTTGTGAAGACCCAGCGTAGGGCTGGGGGGGCTCGGCGCGGGGCTGGTAGAGCTCAGCGTACGGATGGTGTCGGTACACTGGCGGCGCGGCGTCCTCGATGGCCCGCAAGAGGCCGCAGGAGGAGCCCGGCAGCAGGACAGCCTGGGGTAACCGAGAGACGTCGATAAGAGGCGGAGGTGGCGGGAGCTGGCCTGCGAGCGGCCCCTGACGGGGCGCTGGGCAGGGACAGGAGTCCAGCGGCGTGGCCGCGGCGGCGGGGAAGGACCCAACGGGCATCGCTACCGGCGGAGGCGCGGGGCAACCAGGAGGCGCGTCGCGTGCGGGGTGAGTCGTCGCCGCGGGGACAGGCTCAGGCCGCGGCGAGTCGCGCGTCGGGAGAGCCGCCATCACCAATTCGGTGAGGCGCTCGACCTGCCGCTGCAGGCGGTCCATGCGGTCTGAGTCGCCGCCCCGGCTGCCCTCGGTGGAGCCGCAGTCCCTGAGGTCGCCATCACCCGGGTCGTCGCTCTCAGCGAACGAAACGCGGCGCGCCGCCGGCGGAGATAGGGCCGCGGTAGAGTCGGTGGGGGTGGCGGGGAGCGGCATGTGCCCCGGCGTCTGTGGCGGGGGCGCGGCCTTCGGGGACGAGCGCAACAGGTCTGCGAACTCGCCCTCGGTGGCGGAAGGCGCCGACGCGACTGCGAGCCACGCCAGTACCCACTGGGCGACGCCCTCCGGGGGGGCCTCCTCGTCGGTGTAGCCCAAGGCGCCCAGGAGGCGCCTCAGCCCGGCTTCCGCGGTGCCCTCGACCTCGCGGGCGACCTTCAACACCGTCGAGAGACGGCGGTTGTTCGCGGTGAAGGAAAAAAGGGACGGGACATCAGTCCCGACCACCCTCTTCACCCAACTCACCGCGCCCGACCTGTCGAGTTGCTTCGGCATTTTTGTTGAACGCTTACGCCCGCCACTAAACCCAGGGTTACCTGTGTTTCGTGTGGGCTACAGCACATTTACCTCCTTTGATCTATCGCAACTGGCAGTCTCCTCAAGCATTTCCTACAAAGCAGGTGCTTATACAAAAAAAAAAAAAAAAAACACGAGGGGGGCGAAGAGTGCGCAGCACGCATTCCGAAGGGCGACGAAAAGAAACTCTTGGAGGTGCAGAGCACGACGCAAGGCAGCAGGCCGCGGGCCTCTCGCTGAAGCCGGCCAGCCGGAAGAAAATACTCTCGCGGGAAAAAGCTGCCGCTTGCGAGTCCCCAAGCAAGAAACAGTAAGAGCAGAAGCATTCAAAGAAACCCTTGTGCCGGAAAGTCTGGTGCGGTGCACAAAACAGTGAGGCCCTCGTGGGGCAGCCGAGGGTGGCGTGCCAACAGATGAGAACAGCCACAGCAGAGTTTCACACTTGATACACGAAGTGCAAACGCCGGGTGTTGCGTGTAGCGGCCACCTCGCCTCTCGCATCTCTGGAAGGAGAAGCTGTTGATGCGCAGCTCATTTGATATATCACAGCGAACCATGTCGAAATGGTAGAGGGGGCGGGGGAAAAGGAGGGGGTCACATTCCTGAGAAGGGCAGTGCCACACGATGGAGTCCGGCCGCAGAAGCTGGAGTTAGAGAGAATGTGCCCGGGTCGAAAAGCAAGTGTGGCATCCGCTGTTCAATTCCAGCTTCAGGCACCACCTCTTGAGGCTGGACCCCACAAGGCATGAGAAGCGGGTTCCTTTCAATGCAATAATTCATCCTGAGCAATGAATGCACCGCCATAGAAGTGCACTGAGGGAGGTGTTCACACAAACAGATGTCGTACGCAGGGATAGATCCCTTGGTGAAGTACAAGAGACCTTTCTCGCCAGCAAATCTCTACTGCAATGCGTGGCGCTTGTGAGAACACACTCGAATCGCCCCCACCCGAGACTCTACACAGAACTCTTTTGGCAGGTTCTTCACAGGCGGGGGAGGTAGAACCGCTGTCGCACCCCCTTGATAATTGGAGTGGGAAGGTTCCTTCCCTGAGTTTTCGTTGAGACTGCGAGATCCCCTCCTATATGAAAGGACACGTTTCCGTTTCCTCTTTCCGGGCTGCTTGGAAACGGAGTTGCAATCCTTCTTGGGAACTGGATGCTGAGCGAAGCAGGTCGTAAAAAAGGCACAAGAATAAAAAGAGGGGGGAAATGTCGGAGGTTTTTTGTTGATGCCGCTAACTTTCTGTTGCTGCATGCTGTTGACTTCGAAAACCACGAAGCCAGTCTCACGCACACGGCACCACGTATCCCTCTATCACCTAGAGGTAAGATGTCCTCCGTCAGTCCGCTGCATATGGTATGCCGGGGCCACCAGTCCTGCGTCCCCTTCCGACTCGCACGGCGCGGCAATCGTCGGGGCTTTTGTTCTTCGCTTACACCACCGTGTGTTGTTTTCTCACTCAGGGCTTTGACCTGTTGTGTTTGTGTGATTTGTCGTGTAGGGGTAGACCGCATGACCTCACGTCCGTTCAACACGTGGTTCGGTAGTTACAGCACTTGAGCTCCCTCCTGTTCTTTGTCAGGCAGCATCGTTGAGCATTTCCTTTCAAGCTGGCGCTTATGTAAAAAAAGTGCAACAGGCAGAACCTAGAAGCAGCTCGGTTCTGCGTGTTCTTTGAAGCAAAACTACCACACTCTCACAGTTTCACAAAAAGGAAGTTGATGCACCCATATGTCGATACGAGGACTTTCCACAGCCTCAAGGGTCAGAGAAGGTTCAGGTTCCCAGGAGGCAGTCACAACTATTTCCGCCGGCTCTTTTTAGAAGGTCGCTACGAAAACCGCGACAGAATACAGCTCCATGGCGATGGAGACTGTTTGGCCGTTAACCTTCAGAGGCACGGTAGTGATGGAGACAGCGTTCGGGTTGTCTAATGTGTTGGCAACGGACGGGTCGCTGTTGCCCAAGTAGCTGGCAGTCGAAGGGAAGGTGAGCGGCGCGGGGAAGCCATCGAAGTTGATGTCGACCGTGAAGTTCGGGAACTCGTAGTTGACCACCTTCACGATGACGGTGTTGTTGCCTTTGATGCTCGCTATAGCAGACCATCGCTCCGTGCCCTGCTCGTAGGTGCTGACGTTTGTCTGCAGAGTGTAGTCACCAAGGTTCTGCTTCAGAATGAGCTGCGAGGAGTAGCTCGGCAGCGTGAAGACGTGCGACGCGTTGAAGTTGATGAGGTTGTACCCCCACTGCTGCCCTTTCACGTTCACGAAAAGAGGAGCGAATGCAGTCGCGTGGACGACGTCAGCGTTCCTCTCAGTACCCACCAGAAACATAGCTTCGGCAACACCGGACTGTACCGTGAGTGGCTGGTTCGCACAGGCAAACTCAAGGACGTACACAGGAGGACATTGCGTTCCATTCACCGTCTGACAGAACGACAACGAGTAGTAGTCGTTGTACAGGTCGACCAAGCTTGCCATGGTGTTAGCACTGTCGTAGGTGTGCTCATCCCAAGCATCGCAGTGCTGCGGCGCCATGTCGCAACCGCCAACACACGGAAGGCAAGATGTCGACCTGCCTCCACCAGTTGCTCCCGTGATGCCGGATGCAACAATGTACAGGTACGGGTACTTCTGTCTCAAGGGGTCCATGATGATCTGGTAGTGACCGGCGTAACCTTCTTTGCCGCGCTGGCTCTCCTCGTTTCCGATTTCGAGCATCGACACGTTGAACGACGCCGGGTGGCCGTCCTGCACTCTCTTCTGTCCCCACACGCTGCTTGCGGGACCGTTTGTGTACTCCATCAGGTCCATTGCGTCGTCGACAAACGGCTGACTCTCGTTTAGGGGAACGTACTGGCGCCCGATCGAGAACCCTGTGTAGATGGACACCAAAGGTTCAGCCTTCAAGAACTCTGTGAGGCGGAGGAGCTCCATGAGACCCAGACCATCGGTAACCCAGTATCCCCAGGCGCTGTTGTAGTGTCCGCTGCGCATCTCCTTCGGGCCGACGCTCTTCTTCCACTGCCAGCGGGTTCTCAGACCGGTGCCTTCAAGGTAGTTACCGCCTGGCAGACGCACCATCGGTGGTGCGTATTCCTTGATGAAAGCAAACAAGTCTGGGCGGAAGAGACCCAGCGCAGCGTCACCCGGGAACATTGACACGTGGTCCAAGTAGATAGCAACGTTCGGTGTCGCAGTCAGCACGCGCAAGCTGCCCCCAAAGCACGGCGTCGTCGGCTTCAACGTCGCGTTGAACTTCTGCCACTGCGAAGTCAATGGTGCGAACTTCGGTGACTCGTAGATGACCTGCGAGCCGCACATTAGCTGTGCGTACATGACTGCACCGTTGCCCATGCCGTAGAACGAGAAGTCGAACGTTGTTTCCGTTCTGAGGTGCATTCCCCAGTACCCAGGGTTTTCAATACCTTGCCCAGCTGCGGTGGCTGTGAAGCTGGCAACCCACGGGTTCGTCGCGAAAGGTTGCGTCGTGTTGACAGACGTGGCGGTGACTCCGACTGTGGTCCACGGCGCAATGCTCCCGGGGACAGCGGGTGGCTCGTGGGGGTCCAGCTGGTCGACACCCAAGGGGTTAGGCGATGACTTCGTTCTCGAATTCCGGAGCTCAGCAATGCGTTCATCGCGGCTTGCCCACTTCGACGGTGTCGTCACGTCCAACGTCCCCCTGCCGAGTGCTTCGAAGTCACGGTTCCACACGAGTTCGCCGTACAGGCCGCCCTCGCCGCCGAAGTTGATCTCCGTCTCGTAGAACATCGAGAAATGGTTCTTCTTGATCGAAGCTCCCCTCGTGTTGTGCACGGTCACTGTGTTCTGCGCCAGCACAGCAACCGCGAGTGCGGTTTCGAACATCATCCTTTTATTTGTCCCCTTCCTTCCGCGCTTTTCTTCCCGATTACTAGAGAGGAGGCCGACTTACTGTGAGTTGTGCGAGGCTAGGAAGGAGGTTGTCGTTCTACTAAAAGAACCCATTCGAGAGAACTGTATTTCTAATACAAAGGTAGGCGAAGTCCGACGATTGCTTGTGCGCGGAAGAGATGGCTGCACGCTTCATCCCATTCTGGACAGTTACGCGTCTACTCGCATGACCGGGCGGTCCGTGTAAGACAATGAGCAGGAGATCATTGCAGCATTTTGCGATTCCGAAATTGAGGATGCCGTCCTTCTGACAGCCACGAACCTCGGCCGCACAGGGAACAGCGCATCATCGAATCGTGGTGATGGGATGCTTGTGAGGTGCAGCTTTTTAATTCAGAAACCCAGCCCACACCGCTGTCCAGACTGAAGACACACGAGTTCCGCGCTGACGCATAAATTAAAAGGACCGAAACGCGCGGCAGATAGGCGGCGGTCTGGGCAGGTACCATTCCAAGCACGGTCTCGCCTTTCCCCCCGATGCCTGCCCTTCGCCGGCTGCACCGAGGCTGCACAAAGACTTCTCGGGTGCATAAGCAGGAGCAGTCAAAACGAGCTTTCCATTCAAATACGGGCAGCTTGAAGGCACTGAGGCTTCTCTGGCATCGTCCTTTCGAACCCTGCGTGCGCCCTGCAGTCGTAGTCGTTGCGCTGCAGTCGTGGTTAAATGCTCTTTGCACGAAGGGATGAGTGGCTCCAAATATCACGTCAAACAAATGAAGCCTCCTTGTGCCAGCCTCTTCTTTACTTCAAGCACGTGCGCCACGGACTGAGGAAACGCAGCAGCCGTTCTTCAGGGTTTCGCGGGAGAGCGCTATGTGGCCGAATGAAATGTCGCAAACCCGTGAATGAAATGTCCAGGGCCCCGCAGGAGAGCATCACGAGGCAGAACGAAATGTCGAAGAACAACGCGTCTGCCCGTACCTTTCAAGGACCACGCAGTCGTATCTGAAGTACCTGTACGCGCCTCCTTGTTTCATCGTTGCTAAATTACAAGGGTGGGCATACACGACCCACTTGCTGTGGAACCTGCAAGTGATTTCACATGTTTTGTTGAAGAGGGAGGAAGAACGTGCTACGAATGGTTATGTGCTCAACACCACACTGGTCCAATCAGCACCGGGTTCCGGTCCTTTACGCCACGGACACTAAGCACTAAGGCGGACCATCTGCGAGCGCGGAACCTCAGCCTGCAGACAGCGCAGCAGAGTCTAGTGTGTATACCATGCGCTGCTGTAAGGGTTGATGGCACGTTGCCGAGAACATTTCCGAAAACCTTTGCTCTGCTAACAAAACAACGGACGATCAGCATCAACTGCTCAACTGCATACTAGGACTATCTCTCTCTGTTATTAGCACTTCTTGCATTGCCTTCGTTCATTTTTCACTCCATGTGGCACCGGTTGCTCCGGAAATGTTCCCTTCAGTACCCATCGAGAAAAAAGTAACCAGGGAACGAGAGGGGGCAGATGACCACCATGGGGCAGTCTCGTTGGAACTCAAAACACGGGGCGGTTTGAGAGCTTTGAGGAACACCAAAAACACGGGAGGCAGAGTGCGCAGAACGCATGTCGAAGAGTTACGAGGACTAATTTTCGGAGGTGCAGAGCACGACACAGTACAGCCGGCTGAATAGGGCAATAGCCTCGCTGAGCCGGCCAGTCGGAAAAATATCCCGTTTTGGTGAGAAGAGATACTCTCGCGGAAGGCTGTCACTTACGAGTTCCCAAGCAAGAGCCAGCAGCAGCAAGAGCAGCAGGAGCAAAAACGGCAGCAAGAGCAGCGGCATTCACGGGGGCCCCTGCGTCGGAAGGTCGGTGGGAATTAGCCAGCATCGGACCGCCGAGGGCGACTAGTCACACGGCTGAGCACAGCCACGGCCACGCTCAGTCTCACACGTGAATCACGAAACAGACATGTCGCGCGTGTGCCGTGTGGCGAGCACCTCGTATTTCTGGAAGAAGCTGCCAATGCGCTGCCCGTTCGATATAATATTACCACAGCGAACCCTTTCTAAATGATAGGGACACAGGAGAAATGGCTGTGTTGGTGAAAACGAAACTTCTCTCCCTCGGAGTGACGTCTTGGTACGATGCAGCTAGAAGTACCGTTTGGATGAATATCGTGCAATTCGGGCGAATGTCGTGCAATTCGAGCGAAAATGTCGTGCAATTCGTACGCCAGATCGCATAAGCCGGGGAAAAGGAATCGGAAGGGCCCGTTAAGTCAGAAGGTTGCTTCCCTGAGCCTTCGTCGAGACTGCGAAAACCTACGCACACCGCCTGATACCAAATGAAAGGACGCGTTTCCGTTCCCTCTTTCCGGGTTGGCTGAAAGGTGGTTCATCCTTCTTAGGCTTGTACAGCCGGGGAACTGGATGCTGAGCGAAGCAAGTATTGTAAAAACAAGCGGGGGGGGAAAAAACACGAAGGGAGACGTATCGGAGGTGTTTTTGATTGAACACTAGCCCCTCTGTCGTTCGGAAGGGCCCTCGTGGCAATCCGGAAAACTCTCATGCAACTTTTCTCTCGGGCAAAAAAATAGCTATGGTGCTGGTGTCTTGGGTTCATTCTTTCTACGACAGCCGTCAGGTTGAAGGGATTGCACAACAGGCAGAACCTAGAAGCAGCAGCTCTGTTCTGCGTGTTGTGAAGCCCCCACAAAGAATGACGACCACAGTGTCATAGTTCTCACACAGCGGGAGTTGATGAACCACTAATGTTGAGAGAGAGAGAGACGAGTTAGAGTGCAGGGACCATCTCTCCGAGGAGTATCCGGTCGCCCCACTAATATCCCGTACTACTACGGCGGGCGTAAGTCGTTGCGCCGTGGGCGCGGAGCGAGCCGTGGCCCAGTCAAAGATGATTGTTGCACCGATGGTGGCGCAGCCGGGGGCGTTCTGAATGTTGATATGAGGGGGTTTGGTTAGAGAATGTTCAGTTTTCCCACACCCTTCCCTACCCCCGGTTCCGTCGCCCGAAGCTCGCTCCCGGAGGAAGCAGTCACAACTATCTACGCCGGCCCTACTAGAAGGTTGCTACGAAAACCGCGACAGAATACACCTCCATGGCGATGGAGACTGTTTGGCCGTTAACCTTCAGAGGCACGGTAGTGATGGAGACAGCGTTCGGGTTGTCTAATGTGTTGGCAACGGACGGGTCGCTGTTGCCCAAGTAGCTGGCAGTCGAAGGGAAGGTGAGCGGCGCGGGGAAGCCATCGAAGCTGATGTCGACGATGAAGCTCGGGAACTCATAGTTGACCACCTTCACGATGACGGTGTTGTTGCCTTTGATGCTCGCTATAGCAGACCATCGCTCCGTGCCCTGCTTGTAGGTGCTGACGTTTGTCTGCAGAATGTAGTCGCCAAGGTTCTGCTTCAGAATGAGCTGCGAATAGTAGCTCGGCAGCGCGAAGACGTGCGACGCGTTGAAGTTAAAGAGGTTGTACCCCCACTGCTCTCCTTTCACGTTCACGAACATTGGGGCGAATGCAGTCGCGTGGACAATCTCAGCGTTCCTCTCAGTACCCACCAGAAACATAGCTTCAGAAACACCGGACTGTACCGTGAGTGGCTGGTTTCGACAAGCAAATTCAAGGACGTACACAGGAGGACATTTCGCTCCATTCACCGTCTGACAGAACGACGACGAGTAGTAGTCGTTGTACAGGTCGACCAAGCTTGCCATGGTGTTAGCACTGTCGTAGGTGTGCTCATCCCAAGCATCGCAGTGCTGTGGCGCCATGTCGCAACCGCCAACACATGGAAGGCACGAAGAAGACCTGCCTCCGCTAGTTGCTGCCATGATGCCGGATGCAACAATGTACAGGTACGGGTACTTCTGTCTCAAGGGGTCCATGATGATCTGGTAGTGACCGGCGTAACCTTCTTTGCCGCGCTGGGTTTCCTCGTTTCCGATTTCGAGCATCGACACGTTGAACGACGCCGGGTGGCCGTCCTGCACTCTCTTCTGTCCCCACACGCTGTTTGCGGGACCGTTTGTGTACTCCATCAGGTCCATTGCGTCGTCGACGAACGGCTGACTCTCGTATAGGGGAATGTACTGGCGCCCGATCGAGAAACCTGTGTAGATGGACACCAAAGGTTCAGCCTTCAAGAACTCTGTGAGGCGGAGGAGCTCCATGAGACCCAGACCATCGGTAACCCAGTATCCCCAGGCGCTGTTGTAGTGTCCGCTGCGCATCTCCTTCGGGCCAACGCTCTTCTTCCACTGCCAGCGGGTTCTCAGACCAGTGCCTTCAAGGTAGTTACCTCCAGGCACGCGCACCATCGGTGGTGCGTATTCCTTGATGAAAGCAAACAAGTCTGGGCGGAAGAGACCCAGCACAGCGTCACCCGGGAACATTGACACGTGGTCCAAGTAGATAGCAACGTTCGGTGTCGCAGTCAGCACGCGCAAGCTGCCCCCAAAGCACGGCGTCGTCGGCTTCAACGTCGCGTTGAACTTCTGCCACTGCGAAGTCAATGGTGCGAACTTCGGTGACTCGTAGATGACCTGCGAGCCGCACATTAGCTGTGCGTACATGACTGCACCGTTGCCCATGCCGTAGAACGAGAAGTCGAACGTTGTTTCCGTTCTGAGGTGCATTCCCCAGTACCCAGGGTTTTCAATACCTTGCCCAGCTGCGGTGGCTGTGAAGCTCGCAACCCATGGGTTCGTCGCGAAAGGTTGCGTCGTGATGACAGACGTGGCGGTGACTCCGACTGTGGTCCACGGCGCAATGCTCCCGGGGACAGCGGGTGGCTCGTGGGGGTCCAGCTGGTCGACACCCAAGGGGTTAGGCGATGACTTCGTTCTCGAATTCCGGAGCTCAGCAATGCGTTCATCGCGGCTTGCCCACTTCGACGGTGTCGTCACGTCCAATGTCCCCCTGCCGAGTGCTTCGAAGTCACGGTTCCACACGAGTTCGCCGTACAAACCGCCTTCGCCGCCGAAGTTGATCTCCGTCTCGTAGAACATCGAGTAATGGTACTTCTGAATCGAAGCTCCCCTCGTGTTGTGCACGGTCACTGTGTTCTGCGCCAGCACAGCGACCGCGAGAGCCGTCTCGAACATCATCCTTCTATTGTCCCGTCCCTTCCGCGCTTCTTTCCCCGAAGAAACTGTGGGCGGTGCGAATGGGTGGTGCGAAAAATCGACAAGAAAAGGACAGGGGTTTGCAAGTGGTTATTTCAAATATATTCTCTGGACGAAAACGAGGAAGAGGCCTGTTCAGGTCAGGGTTTGTTTGCCAGTTTGAGTCGGCTGAAGACCCGCTCGCATTCGACCGCCCCGACTCTTCTCGACTGCTGCATCGTCTTGTTCAGTACTAAGCAGCGCCCATCAGTGCTGCTATTATCAAGTGTATGCCATTGCCGCCTAACAGGGGCAGGTCCATCCCACAGAGCACGTAGTCTACAACTCGGTTGATCCTTGGCTTTCTTGCACTCAATCACTCATTTTAATCGCGCCCTGACCAAGGAGACCCTTGGCCGAGGTTCGGCTGATGACACGCCAGTTCTTGAAGATGCACGTCGGCTGTCTTTCTGCTTTGGGGGGCTAGCTGTGTCTTTCCGCTTTGAAAGCATGCGTTTCGGCTGCTTGCTATATTCACGCCGCCTGGGGCGTTGCAGCAGACCAGAAGCATCGCTTGGCTCTACGTTTGTTTCCCTTCATCAGTTTTTGCACACAGCAGCGAGAACGAAGCAGCGAACGGGTGCGAGGAGGAGAGTACTTATTCGGCAGAATGAAACGGTAGAAAAGAAGGCGTCCGCCCGTACCTTCCTGGGACTCCACAGTCGTATCTGAGTGTACCTGTACGCGCCTTCTTGTCGCATCGTTGCTATATCACAAGGCCATGCATACACGACCCACTTGTTATGAAAACTACAAGTGCCTTCACGCTATGATTGTGACATCGTAGGTGATCGCATGTTTTTTTACTGGCTCGTCACGTGATCACGTGTTGTGTCACGGCATGTCACTTGCTACATATAACCTGTGAAACCTCATAACAAGTGTGCCGAGTACGCCGTGGGTGGGGGGGATGTCTGTGTGCCAATATGCACACAGTCGTTGGCTTCTCTCTTGCAGGATCGTGAAATAAGCCAGCCGTCAGTATCCGGAGGCAGTGCAAGTCTTCTGTTTTTGAGCCTGTCCACCCCGATACAGCCTGGTCAACCGCAATTCACTGGAAATCGCGAGCTTTGATCAGGACAGCTAATCTGCGGCAATACATGCTGACGGCGACACCACGGAAAACAGCGACCGTTTTCCGGTGCAGCTTTTCCAGAAGATAGGGAGGGTGGACTAGCCGTTGGGTTTGTCATCTAATGCAGTCTAAATCTATATTAGACCAGCGAAGCGGACGCAAAAAAGAAACTCTTGGCTGGAGACAAATAAGTCGGCAAAACAAAGCAGAAGATAACTGTCAGTTCTAGACAACAAAGGAACAGCTGGAAGGGGGGGAAGTTCGTACTAAGGTTCTTTCTGATGTAGTCATTTGTTCTTTGGTTTCGCTAGGCTCCTCTTCCAGGGTTTCATCGGGAAGAGAAGTCAATCGAGCATGAAGAAGTTGGGGTACTAGCAGCTTCTTGGTGTCACTTGAGAAAGAGAGCGAGAAAAGCTTATCGGTCATCCGGCACTGCCCCCTGCCCGAACGGCTTTCCTAAGCAATATCAACACGCACTCGGGTAGCACTGATGCCACGAGGGAAGAAAAGACGTTCACGCGTGTTTCTGTTTGACGTGTGTGTGCGGACAGCCGACGAAGAAGGTAGAAGAAAGAAACACGGGGAGGTCATCACGATGAGTGTCGAGCAAACGTCACACAAAAAGTTAGCTACCGTAATGCGGGGAGTGAAAGAGGAGGCCAGAGTGTCGATTGGGGAACTTCAGCGTTGCCGGGCAAAGAACGACAAGGCCTGGCTCAAAAGGGCTGCAGGCTTGCTGTTTTGAAACCATGAGGTCGCGCGCAAAATACAGCCTTCATCAGAGCGATGTGCGGGGCCACAACACCATACGCGGCGTGAGAACATGTTTCCCAACCAAGCCAAAGGATCGTTTGGCCATGTTTTCACATCCGAGAATTTCTGGCACCCAGCTACAGGAGACGGGGCGAAAGGGGGTGCCGGAAAACGGGAAGAAATGCGCGAGTTTTGTTGGGGTGCTATTCCCCGTGTCACCATGCGTGTATTTTGCGCACGCACTTTTTGCCAGAAGCTGACTCCAGCTTCTGAGGCTGGATATCACCACGTTCCGAAAACCACCGTCTATTAGGTCTACACACGAAGACTGCAGACGTTCGTGGTTCACGTGGACCGTTGAGCCGTGAATTTCGTTTAGTGGAAGCTCGCTTGAAACGCCGGGGACTCGCTGGAGCCGAACGTGGGACAGCGGGCGTGCCCACCCCCAATGCACCAGCCTTTGGCTTACGGTGGTCACGAGCAATTCTATGCAGCTCCGGAGGATAGGGATGGACCTAACTGATAGACCGTGGTGCGCAATGTGGCGCACCGTAACAGACAGCGGCAAGCAATGTGCAGTACCAAGGCATAGGGCTGACCGGCCCGAGGTTCACTTTTCTTGGGCACACACAAGATCGTGACTGCACACAACTTCTCGCCGTTTATTCTTCGATCGTGTGCCGCTCCTGACTACGTCGAGGTTTCGCGAGCTGAATCCCGATGGCTCGGAACCCACTCGTTGGTCGATCGGGAAACGTGTGGCTCCCACTCTCACGACAGAGCCAAAAGCGCCGTACGACAACACAGCGACAGCCGTGGTCAGTCGTCAAGATCTCCGGGTTCGTCGTCTGCGGTTGTGAGAATATTTTTCATCGTCGGTTTCACAATAAATTGCAGAGACCCCCTTGCCCAAGCTCAGCGGATCCCCGATGTGCGTCGATTAGTCTTGCCAGAGGCGGGAGAAACAATACGGCAAAATGGCTGTTCCACTTTATTTCGAGATTAACCCCCAAAACACGCTGTGTGTCTGCGTCTGCGTAGCCTGCACTACACCTTGTAGGGCAACCCGCAAGATTGTTGGTAACTACTGCACATGAACAAAGGGACGAGCGGGCACAAAAAGCGGTCACGAGAAAGGTAGGCCCTTTTTGTTTGTGCGCACTTCCTTCAAACCTGTTTTGTTCATCTAACGGGAGTGAGGATAGTACGCTGCCATCGATCTGTTCTTGTTCTTGACAAATTGCACTTGTTAGACACATAATCAAAACCGTACACCGCGAGAGTAGGAGAAAGTAGAAAGGGAAACTAGAGTTTTCGTTGACCGCACTACCCTGAGCCCAAATCCTGGACGTGGTTTCAGGTGGCAAATTTGGCAAATGATCATGATCAGAAGGTCCTACTTGGGCGGCTCAGTTTCCTCACACATTGCAAGTGGGTCCTTTTTTTGTTGAACGCTTACGCTCGCCACTAAACCCAGATTCACCTGTGTTTCGTGTGGGCTGCAGCACATTTACCTCCTTTGATCTTTTGCAGCTGGCAGCCTCCTCAAGTATTTCCTACAAAGCAGGTGCATATACAAGAATAGTTGCGTTGCAGCTCTTGACAAAGATAGATGGAAAAAAGAAGGTGTTTTTATTCTTCGCTTTTTCTCACGAACCGGGGGGTCCTTCCTGCTTTTGGCTTTGTAGGTTCTCCCGACTCCCCTATTCGTGGTCAGCTCAAACTCAAGAGGTCTAGTCAACTATTCCCTGCAGTATTGGCATACTTTCAACAAAAAAAAGTAGAGGCAGACAAGCGCCCACCCCCGCAAACAAAAGAGAGAGAGAGAGAGAGAGACGAGTTAGAGTGCAGGGACCATCTCTCCGGGGAGTTTCCGGTCTCCTCACTTCTCGCACTGCTACGGCGGGCGTAAGTCGCTCCGGAGGCGCGCTGCAGGTTGCGGCTCTGCTACAAAGGACATAGCGAGAGGCGGACAGACAGCACGGAAAGCGAAGGCAAATCCCCCCCCGACCGATACGGAGGACCGACTCAGCAGGCAAACCCTGGCACGCCAGGGTTTACCAAAAGATGTCGGCACACCGCACCGGAAAGGGAGGAGCGAAGAACGAAGCCGCGGTCAAGCCCCCCCCCGCGCACAACAAATCCAAGAAAACCCCCACCATCAACTGCCGAAAAGGAAATACAAACTAACAACACCCCGGTCCCCCCCCTGCAGTGAGATGCATACTTTCCCTGTCCGGATACTTGAGGCCCAAAGGTTCCGGTCCGTACATCCAGAAGGCGAAGGCCGTGCGCGGCTGCGACATGGGCAGAACCTCATGCACGGTGTGGCTTTGGAACAGGACGAGCTTGTTGGCGTCGGGCAGGAACTTGATCTCCTCGGCGTGCGACTCCGTTTCCTTGCGGTTCTTCTCCTGCTGAGAGTCGGACGGGCGCGGGTACAGCTTCGGGTCGCGCGTGCGCGGATAAAGAACGAACTCCCTGTAAGTGTCATTGTGCTCATCGACGGTAGCGACTCAGTTTGTTGTCTTGCGACCCTTGTTTGTTTGGAAAGAAAACCTTGGCGCACCTCAGTTAAAACTAAAAGAACCAATATGCCAACAGCTCCATCGCTCTCTTGTGTGTAAGCAAGGAGTTAACCAACGTGGCGACGCTTCAGTTTCCTCACATGTTGCGTGCGGTGATTCGGCGCCTGATCCGTCCACACCGAGGGCAACTACCCCTGCCCGAAAATACTCGAGGGACTGCCTTGTGCCCATTTCGACGGGGGCTAGAGGGGGGGAGAAAACAATACAACTACGAAGTGGGTCTTTTTTTGTTAAACGCTTACGCCCGCCACTAAACCTGTGTTTTGTGTGGGCTACAGCACATTTACCTCCTTTGATCTATCGCAACTGGCAGTCTCCTCAAGCATTACCTACAAAAAGCCCCCAGTCCAAAGAACTGCGTAGTTTTGTTTTATTCTTTTACTTGTTAGTTGTCAACAACTTTTTTTGTATTGAGGTGTCATTCAGATGTAAATCCAAAGCCGCCTACGTCAAATTTTGTTGAGCATTGAGTTCTTTTAAGTACATGAACCACATGGATTAGCATGCACTTTGTTAAGCAGCGGCTGCCAAAACTTGCCGTGACACCTATGATCAAAGTAAAGGAGGAAAGGAGAAAATATTTCTAAAAAGAGCAAATCAGCGGGCATACCCCCCGTATTCGGGCTTCCAGTCCGCGTTGCAGTAGTAGGTGGCGGTAATGCGGCGGCGGTCCGGCTCCTTGATGTTGAGGTTGACGTCCCTGTGCTTGACGTATCCCTTCATGTCCCCCGGGTACTTCGCGAGCTGGATGGAGGTCCGGTACAGCTGCTTTTCGAGCAGGAACGCGAGCGCCTTGCGCAGGCGGTGCAGCTTCTGCAGCAGGACGTCGACGCCTTCCGGGACGGCGCTGTCGTACCCGTCGAGGGTCGTCTGCTTGGGGAGCCAGCGGATGAGGTCACCGCGGAGGGCCCCGTCTCGGCGCAGGGCTTCTTCGCGGCCGGTGCCGCCGACGCGCATCTTGTCTTCTTCGCTGCAGAGCTGCCACGAGTCCGCGCAGGCCTTCACGGCGTCGTCTGCCGGGAGGAACGCGTCCGTCGACCACACGCCGGCCGGCGACCGGAGCGCGGTGATGATCTCGGCCGCCGTCTTCAGCTCCTCGTCGGAGCAGAGCACAGGCCCGCGCACCGGCCCGCACAGCAGCTTCAGCGCCGTCGGCGGGAACTTCAGCCTCTTGTTCAGCCCCTTCCACACGATAGACGCGCAGCCGCTGGGGTGCGTCGCCGTGACCTGCCCGACACGGCCGATCGCTTCCTTCAATTCTGTGCGTTTTTAGAGAGTTAAAGCTCGCTTGAGAACCCGGGAATATTTTGCACAGTAACATCGGTGGTCGACCCGTATGCGTATAGTGTACGCGTAAGCGCTTTCATCTCGATGAAGAGATTACTTGCAAGGCACCATTACCACCACCGTTCATAGAGCACAGGTCTTGATGCGAGGGGTTGATCCCAGCCTTCTGAATACCAGCAGTACGCTGACGCCCAGCAAACTGGGCCACCTTGCAACCTGAGCTCTTGTTCCCGGAATTCTGAGAACTCAGCCAGTTGCCAATGCTTTCGTTTGCTTATCTTGCGCTCAACAACGCATAGCTGGTAGCATTAAATTAGTAGTTGGCGGGGCTCGTGGCGCACTCACTTGCTTTGGTAAGTTGCATGTAGTACGCTGCCAACTAAGAATTTCGTGCAACCAGCAATGCGTTGTTGAGCATAAGGAAACAAAACGCAGCATTACTGAGCAAACCAACCAGGAAAAAAGAGCGCCTTCATGGGTGGGCAAGCGAGGACAAGTGTTAAAGGTTGGGTATTCGTCGGATATACTAAGCTTCTGAGATCTGTGATCTTCTTATAAGACTTATTGTCACTTCACACGACAACAGAAAATTGATTGTTTGGCGAAGAGGCAGCGATCTCGCCGCCTACGATTGATATTATATAGTTTCAGCTGCGCCCGGCGCCGGCAGTAGAAGTACCAACCCGGTCTCCCCCATCAGAATCGGAAGGTCAGCATAACACTGCGGACCTTGAGCGTCACGCGCAAATAATGGCGGCGAACCCGGTCCGACAAGCACCCCAAAGGCAACCATGGGTGCTTATTATTCTTAATGGGCGCTACAACGTGATCCCTCTACTTCCTCAGTTTTTCCTGGCACCCCAAGTGCCAGAGCACCCGCCACGTATTCCGGAGCACTCGGACCGCAACCACCAGGGGATGGAAGAGTCGGTGGGAACCTACCCAATCACCGAAGAATCGTCTGACAAAGGTATGAAACCATTATATTTGTGTATTGGCCTAGTCTTTCTGAAAAGGAATGGCTCCTGCCTGAAAAGGCCTGTTGGATTATTCACGACAAGACTTGAAAACAGGCGACCTAGGAAATGCAGACACTGTGGAAGATGCTGTTTCAGAAGAGGGGGTTGACTATGAAACCAGCTGGTGCCCTGAAGAAGACTGGATCCAGTATCAGATATCGCAAACCTGGGACGCAGGTATATATAGTTTCTTTGTCCGTTGTTAAAAGTGCTTGCCGTGTGCCACGGTAACTTTATTTGCAATGCATGCTCTGGAATTCCTTTGGGAAATGCCTCCTACCAACCCCTAAACCGGCAGGCCGCAAGGTGACGTTCTTCTTTCCTGAGGGGGGGCCATGCGAAGACAGAGATAATGATGAAAATGGGCCCATTGGTTCGGACAAAAAGTTCCCATGCGCAGAAGAAAATGCTGTTCACCACCTGCCGGCCAATGAAACAGATCAAGGTATGTGCCAAAGGGCCTAAATTTTCTTTAAGTATGGGATCAGCACCAAAGGGCCCTACAATCCCACACAACCCAAAATCCAACAGGTGACATGGATCTGGATGAGCCTACTCTTTTGGAACTGATGATTGGAATTCAAATGTGTGAACAAACAATTCTTCGCAGCCAGCCTGGCCACAGGGCTTGCCGCCATTCTGGATGCAACCTGGTGTTCAAGACAAGGAGGGAATTATTTCAGCACCAAAACACCTGCCCCCACAACCCAAACGCAGATAACTACGAGGTCTGCAAGTACTGCAAGGTGGCAGTAAAGAGGGATTCCCTGGAGGCGCATATGCGCACAACAACATGCAGATGTTTTTGCAGGTCCTGCGGCAAGAGGCACAGGACAGCGGAGAAAGCGGAAGCCTGTTGCAGTATTGAAACAAAGAAACGTTCATTGAAAAGAAAAGATAAGGACACTGACAAGGAGGACAATGGCAGCAAAGGAAAGAAGCAGAGGAGAGAACCTGACTGCCCTCAAGAGAGTGGGGGCACAAGGGCCCCCGAAGGTGGCAGCAGCCACAGTTCGGGCCCTATTGGTGATCCCATTAATAGGTGCAAGCACTGCCTTCTGGAACACCAAGCTGGCAATGGTCAGAGGCATGAGGGTTCCTGCATATTTGAGGGGATGGACATGATGTAGTACCTCCGGGCTGCTGGGGAAAATGAATCCACATATAGGCTGGCCATTCTTCTTATGCAACAATCTGTTCACCAGTCAGAAAGTAAGACCAGAAAGGCGGCCAAAGGAAGTTTCCAAAAGCACAAGAATAGAGTTCTTGCAAAGCTGGCAGATGCCATGGGAGGAACAGACCCTCTAGAGCAGATAAGAGCAAAGTGTGTTTCAGACAGGATTTATGAGGATTGGGTGAGCAAGAACGCATTTGTGCACCAGGTTCTTAATAGAAGCAAACACTCTGCAGCCATTACAATAGAGGAATACCAGGAAGGCTCTATAGAGGAGCACTCATGCGGGGATATGGTGGCTTGCCCCCGTTGTTCCTCCTTAGTCTTTCCCAGCGAGCTCGTTAGAGATGGTTCCAAGTGTGCTGCCTGCAGCAAGATTGGGGAAGAAGCCGAAATTCCAGAGGACATTGGGTTTGCTTCTGAGATTCACAGAGGGTTGTTTGCTGACCCTCTCTTTCTTAACAACTCTCTGGTGGTAAATTCTCATTTCCAGATGGCGTGCAGCATACATCGCAAGAGCGAGGCATTTTCTGGAATGACAGGGCCAAGAAACCTGGCAGTGGTAGGAAAGGGGGTTAAGAAACTTCTTCCACTGGACCCAGATGCTGCATTCAGGAATGATACCTGGGACAGGTGAGGAGGATGCTGCTCTTGCCGGCCTTGCTGGGGGCCAAATCAGAAATGAGGCCTTGAAAAGCAAGTGCACCTGGATTGGCGAGTCCCTTCGCCAGGCGAACTTTTATGTACGCATGATAATGAGTGCTTACGACGTACAAAGGTCACTTGGAGAAGAAAGCGAAGTAACAATTCACCTTGATGAGAAACGGACTATGGTAGATGGAACTGGCTACAACTTCAAAAACGAATTCGCTGAGGAAGAAATGAAAGCCATATTTTCAATTTCGGACAGAACCGGGGAAGATGCCAGGCAAGAGTTTGGTGTCTGGAAGCTGGACGGTGAATACAAGAAGATTACGGACCTGCACCCTTACTTTGAACCACTTGCCTTTCCACTGATCCACTGGAGTCCAAACGCCCGCAGCGGTTGGGCCTTTCATACAGAATCCCGCCCCACCTCTTACAAAGGTATTTCTGCCCTTGCATACGGCCGCTTTCATATGTTTTACCGGCCAGCTGGTCCAGGACCCTCCCTTGTTGGAAGAAGACTTTCTGAGTATTTCATACTTCAGAATGCAACCCGGGCCATAACTCAGCGGCTTCAGTTTCAAAGCTTAAAAATGAACAAAAAGTACGGAACAGCTGATGAGCTGAGAAATATGGCCGGTGATCCTGAGTCATTGAAAAGCCACAAGGTGACCCGTCTCACAGGAGAATACGAAAGGGGATACCGGGCAAGAATGCAAGCTTTGAACGATGCCTTGGCGCTACGAGCAAGAATGGGCTGCCCTGACTATTTTTACACAGTGACAGCCGATCCTGGATGGGAAGACATCCAAAAGCACCTTCGGCCTGGGGAGAGCCCCAAGCATAGGGCTGACCTGGTTCATCGAGTGTTCAACGCAAAAATGGATGCAATAAAAAAAGAAATTCGAGATGGCGCTTTTGGAACTTTTATGGGAATGGTCTGCGTGGTGGAATACCAAAAACGGGGTCTTCCCCATTTTCACATGCTGGTCTGGGTGGAAGAAAAGGATAAGCCTAAGAACCCATCAATTCTTGACCAGTTGGTAAATGCACAGCTTCCTGACCCAGAATCGCAGGCAGACTTGTTTGAAGCAGTGTCCGAACACTGCATGCATGTTCGTTGCGCAGATATCAGAAACTCAGTCTGCAAGATTAGGGGGAAGGATGGGTATCCAAGGTGCAAAAGCCACTTTCCAAAGGCGATGTGTGAGGATTCAACTGTTGCAAGCCACCAGACCTATTCCACCCCAAAGCGGCCCGACAATGGCCGGACCACCATGGCCACAGAGGAAGAATACAAAAGAATAAGGGAGAAATCCGGAGACCCCGAAGCAGTACTACCCTTTTCCATTCGTGACAACAGCTATGTGGTGGCACATAACATATACATGCTTATGAGATTTAGGTCCCACCAGAACCTGGAGCCAGTGGGTTCACCAAAGGTGATCAAATACCTGTTTAAGTACCTTTTCAAAGGAAATGAGCAGGCCAGCCTTGAGCTCGAGAACGGCGAAAGAAGTGAAATGCTTCACTACCTCACTTCCATGTGCATGGGGTCCCTGGAGGCAGCAGGTTACCTGATCGGAACAAAAATGATTGATATTTTCCCCCCGGTTCAGCGGTTAGAAGTGCATCTTCCTGCAAAAGAACTCCTTTTTTGCGAGGAAGGATGGGAAAGGCAGACGGCAGCAAGAGGCAGAAACACATCATTGCTGCAGTGGATGGAGGCTGTGGTTAAGTCCCTCTCTGGCGAGACAGCAATAGAAACACTCAGTTATCTCGAGGTTCCTGAGTACTTTTCCCTCACCGAAAAAGGATGGAAGCTAAGGCCAACATGGAAGTGGAACAATGAACAGGAAAGGTTTGTTCAGGCTGACAGATCCAGAATTGGCAATAGGGTTCCGTGCATTGGCCGCATTGCCAGGGTTCCTGTAAAGAACAGGGAGCTATCAGCTCTCCGGTCCCTTCTGATGGTGACAAAGGGCGCCCAAAACTTTGAAGAAATCAGAACATACAATGACAGAACTTACGACACCTTCCAAGAAGCAGCAAGTGCCAGGGGGGTTTTGGATGGTTGGGAACTTGTTGAAAAGACCATGAACGAAGCCCTTTTGACAACACTTTCGGCCAAGTGTCTCAGGCACACATTTTGTGTTTTGTTAGACTCTTTCCCTGTTCCACCCCAACAAGCAAAACACATATTTGAACACAATTTGGTTGTCTTCTGTTGCCGCGCCCCTGAAAGGCATGAGAGAAACAGGGTCCAGGGAGAACCAACAGAGGAAGAATACCAAGAGTCCCTGTGGGACATGCAGGGCCTTATGAGAAATCTTAACGGAAAGACACTGTCTGAGTTTGGCCTTCCGAACCCAGACCCAAAGTGGAGATACACAAAGAGAGGTGGGGCACCTCAGTCTGACAATTGGATGGTTCACGATGCGCTTGATTACAATGAGATTGAGGATTGGGAGAGGTACAAGAGAGCGGAACCCCTTCTCAACAGAGAGCAGAGAGAGGCGTTGGAGAAGATCCAATGGTCTGTTTCATCCGGTGAAGGCAAAATGTTCCTCCTTCACGGGAGTGCTGGGACAGGAAAAACCTTCCTCTACGATGCTGTTCTCTCCTGGGCCCGGAGCCATAGAGGAATGGAAGAGACCCCGGAAACAGAGGCAAACAGGCCGATTGCAATCGCTGTTGCCTCCTCTGGAATTGCGGCCATGAACCTTCGGGGGGGAAGAACAGCGCACAATCGTTTTCGTCTCCCCCTGATCACGACAACGAGCGTTATATACCGCCTCTGGGCGGCGACGCGTTCTCCGTTTCGTGAGGGAGTGGCAGGAATCGTGGGCGCACCCCGTCAACGCGGTTTCAGGAAGAGGGGAACGACACAGGAGGTGTACTGGCTCTAGACGGAAGATGGAAGCAGCTCTGTTGGACGACGAGAATCTTTTTGCCGTAG
The DNA here is from genome assembly GCA_030068145.1 of Diplonema papillatum. Taxonomy (NCBI): domain Eukaryota; phylum Euglenozoa; class Diplonemea; order Diplonemida; family Diplonemidae; genus Diplonema; species Diplonema papillatum. The sequence continues at coordinate 34,894 of JAPJBO010000542.1, forward strand.
CCTTCGGCTACAACAAATGTTTCGATCGGATACCGCAGGAGATCATGTTGAAGCTTGTAGAAGACATGGGACTACCGCCATCAGTGTTGAATGCAGTGCGCGACGGTTCAAGCTTCCGACCGGGCTCGGGAAGGAGTTCCAGGCGACGAACGGGATTTGCAGGGCTGTCCGCTGTGATCTTTTTGAACGCGCTTGTGTCGGTCTGGAGTACCTTGTTGAAGAGGAGGTCCCTGGAGCCGCAAGCATTTGCAGATGACACTGAGGTCTTGACGAAGACGAAGCCAGATATGACGGACAGTGGCTTTGATGCAGGAGTTTTGCAGCGACACGGGTCAGCGGCCCAACGCTCGAAGAGCAAATGGACTGAAGCTACGCAAACCCGGGGAAACCTGAGGACGAGGAGTTTCAGATGGCAGAGCAAGACGCCCGAGCCGAAGCGACCGACGGACCACAGAGGCGAAAGGCAGAAAAGGGAAGGCAGGCACGGTCGGTTGAGGAGCGGCAAGCGCGGAGAAGGCAACGAGTACAGAGCAGTCCAACGCGCAGGCGAGCAGTGATGCGGACACAAACGGAAAGACGCCCGCGCAGCAGGGAGTGGAGACGAGGTGACGCAAAACGAAGGAAGCGCGAAGCAACCAGCCCGGACGAACCAGCGAGATTCAAGACCAGGCGACCAAGAGAAGGGGGGGACACGGCCCAGAGTCCCGGGCAAAGCAGCCTGGAACCAGTGTGATGGGCCTTTCCTCGGAGGGGCTCACGCACTCAAAATTCGACTTATAAGCAGCAGTGACGCGTCGGCAGGTGCTTGTTCAAAAATAAAATACTCGACGTAGCTGCTTCGACTCCGAATGGAAGGGGGGAAATATAGAGGTAAGGGGCAAATACAATACAAACACAATCTGATTTGTTCTTCGCTTACACCACCGTGTGTTGTTTTCTCACTCAGGATTTCTTGACCTGTTGTGTTTGTGTGATTTGTCGTGTAGGGGTAGACCCGCATGACCTCACGTCCGTTCAACACGTGGTTCGGTAGTTACAGCACTTGGGATCCCTTCTGTTCTTTGTCGGGCAGCATCGTCGAGCATTTCCTTTCAAGCTGGCGCTTATGTAAAACAAAAAAAGTACGCCGCACACACCAGTCGTGTAGCAGTTGACTTTCGCCTTGAAGCAGAACTCGCGCAGTTCCTTGTCGGTGCAGGCAAGCATGACGACCGCAGCCTTTCGGAAGTAGCCAACGCCCGGTGTCCGTGGCCGCGTTCGGCGTTCTTTGGCCGGCTCGCCTTCAGGCTTCGGTGCGTCCGTCCCAGCATCCGCTGGCTTCGCTTCGCGGGCGCTGTCTTCGGAGGCTCCTTCCTCCTGGGTTTGCTGCTGCTGCTGGTTGTCGCCAGCTGCTCGCTTCCGCAGTGTCTTCTTCTTATGGCTTCTCTTGCAACGGTTTGGAGACGCGTCGTCGCCCGTGGCTCTTTCAGCGCTGTCGGACGCGTTCTCTTGAGCCTCCTTCGAAGCTTCCGGACTGTGTTGTAAATTTGTGGACGCCACGTCCGAAGTTGAGTTCCGCGCTGAAATCATCCAGCAACTCCTAACGGGGGCGGTGGTGGTAACTGTCATCTCCACCTGTCCCGTGAACCAGCCTAGCACCAGTGCGGTTGTCCCTCCTTTGCTAATAATAGTTGCGGCAGGGTTTTTTTTTTGAATCAGTCGCAACTATTCTTCACCTGCGAGATGTATTTCGCGGAATCGCAGCTGGGGCTGTGGACTGTTTCGACGTGCACGTGCCTTCGCAGGCCAGGGACAAGGCGAAAAGAGAGGAAGAGCGCGAGACATACACGTCGACAGCCGTCATGTCTACATCCAAGGGCTCAGCCTCTTGGACGCCGTCAGGCAACGACTCGTTGTCGTCTTCGTTCCGGGCGCTTGGACCGGCCACGGTGTTCACGTCCAGGTCGCGGTCGGGTGACATTCGCTCGTCGGCTGTCTCTGGCAGCGACTCTTCGTCGTCGTCACGGCAGAGCTTTCTCAGCGCATCGGCACTCCCCTTGCCCCACAACTGCCTAATCTCCGCCTGCACTTCCTCGCTTGCCTCGTGGAATCCTGTGTTCAGTATGTTGCGAGTCATCGAGGCTCAGCACATTTACCTCCTTTGATCTATCGCAACCGGCAGTCTCCTCAAGCATATCCTACAAAGCAGGTGCTTATACAAAAGAAGAAGGTATTTTTATTCTTCGCTTCTTCTCACGAACGGGGGGTCGGTCCTGCTTTTGGCTTTGTAGGTTCTCCCGACTCCCCAAATCGTAGCTAGCACAAACTCAAGAGGTCTAGTCAACTATTCCCTGCAGTATTAGCATACTTTCAAAAAATACTCGAGGGACTGCATTGTGTCATTTCGAAGGAGGCTAGAGGGGGAGAAAACAATACGACTACAAACTCTGTAGCACAGAGTGGGTTTTTTTTGTTGAACGCTTACCATTAAACCCAGATTCACTTGTGTTTCGTGTGGGCTACAGCACGTTTACCTCCTTTGATCTATCGCGACCGGCAGTCTCCAACCGGCAGTCTCCTCAAGCATTTCCTACAAAGCAGGTGCTTCTACAAAAAAACAAGTGTACCTTGGGCCAGCTCTGGGTTCGTTCCCAGGATGAAGTCGAAGGGGCACGAGAGGAGAGTCTCGTCGTCGAACTCCGAATCGGACCCATCGTCGGCACCGGCGTGCGAGTCGGAGTGAGAGTGCGCGTGGGAGTGCGAGTGCGAATGCGAGTGCGAATGCGAGTGGGAGTGCCCGTGGCCCCCGCACGGCCGGCCCCCGTGCGAGAGGCCCAAGTGGCCGGCGTGCAGCGACGCGCCGTTAGCGACCGCGCCCTTGGCGGCCCGCTCCCGCAAGGCCATCAGGTCGCTCCACGCCACGACGTCCGGCGCGTCGTCCAAGTCGTTCACGGCGATGTCCTCAACTTCCGCGGCCCCCACGGCCACCGGCGGCGGCGAGTCGTAGCCGTCGTCGTGGGCGGGTTCCTGGATGGAGAGGGGGTTAGTTATATTATTTGCCGCACGGCGAACAAGAGCAAGCGACGATTCCGATGCCTAATCTGATTGCGAACTTGCTACTAGCTCACAGCAACAGTTGCAACATACAAGGGTTGCACCACGACGAAAGCGCAGCAAACATGACCCTTTTGGAGTCGCGTAGCGAAAAGCTGGCATAGTGTGGTACTCATTTGCATGGATCCTCAAGCGAACTATGACTCTAAAATACTCGAGGGACTGCCTTGTGCTCATTTCGAAGGAGGCTAGAGGGGGAGAATAGTTGAGTTGCAGCTCTTGACAAAGATTATTTTGTGCGCACTAGCGTAACTCACCTGCTTTGGTAAGTTTCATGTTGTACGCTGCCAAATACTAATTTTTAGTACCAACAATGCATTGTTAACACAAAAAAGAAAGTGATTTTATTCTTCGCTTTTCTCACGAACGGGGCGGTCGGTCCTGCTTTTGGCTTTGTAAGTTCTCCCGACTCCCCAATTCGTGGTTAGCACAGACTCAAGAGACTATTCCCTGCAGTATGGCATACGTTCAAGAAATCAATACCAACTACAAAAAGTGGGTATTTTTTGTTGAACGCTTACGCCCGCCACTGAACCCAGATTCGCAACTGGCAGTCTCCTCAAGCATTTCCTACAAAGCAGGTGCTTGTACAAAATATGCCTTCGCTCTTTCGCTATCCTTTCAAAAACTGTTGCGTTGACGCATCCACACCTTTCTGAGCAGGCCGAGTTTGGGCCCCCTCTACAGGTTGTTCTTCTTCTTTTCACCTTGTTTAGGGATCTCTATGTGAAGCACGGACATGTAAATGTGACAGTGACATGATCTTCAGTATGGTGTTGGTTCGCTCATTCAGGCTTACATTTTTGGAACACATTGCAATGTCTCGAAAAATACTCGAGGGGCTGCCTTGTACTTACTTCGAAGGAGGCTAGAGGAGGAGAAATGTGAAAACGGGTTTTTGCCTGGAGGCTTTTTCGTGTTATTTTGCAAATGCTTTGAGCTATCTTTGTGGCTGTGCTTTCAGTCGTCTTCTTAACCATGGTTAACCATGGAAACAATACAACTACAAAGTGGGTCTTTTTTGTTGAACGCTTACGCCCGCCACTGAACCCAGATTCACCTGTGTTTCGTGTGGGCTACAGCACCCTGAGCCCAAATCCTGGACGTGGTTTCAGGGGGCAAATTTGGCAAATGATCATGATCAGAAGGTCCTACTTGGGCGGTTCAGTTTCCTCACACATTGCATGTGGCTAAAAAAAAAAACGGAACCGCAAAGGCTGTCGTTTGACGCACCACCAGGGCCAGGGCATCCGTAAATAATGCTTCGTTCGGCGTGGGTGGTGCCCCCAGGCGCCCAGGCCGCGGCTTCCACCCATCCAAGCCCCTCCCTCGCCCAGCAACCGTTAAAACTGAATACCTTGTCCTCGGACGCCTGCAAAGGCAGAGGCACGACGACGTCCTCGGCGGCGGGAGCAGCGAAGGTTACCTTCGCGGGGGATGGCCGCCCGGCGAGGGCCGCCGCGTCCGCCTCGCGCTCGCTGCGCTCGCGCCGGGCGACGATCTCCTCAGTTTTTTGGGCGACGCTGACCATCTCCTCGTGGTACGCCTCCCAGCCGGCGAGCTTCTGCCCAGCAGTCATGTGGGCCCGCTTGCTCGGCGGGTCGTCTGCGCCAGTGCCGGTCTGGTGCGCACGGAAGCCCGCGGGCGCCTTCGCCTCGCCCGCAAAAACCTCGGGAAACGGGTCCAGGGCTGAGCAGCGCGCCGCCGCGGGCTGGGGCTGATCGGTCGCCTCGTCGGGCTGCCCTGCGCCCTCTTCCTTCCACGCCCCGGTCGCGTAGTGGGCGCAGTTCCACGGCTTCACCGGCGGCTCGCCGATGACGCGCTTGTCGGCCCACGTAACCTTGTTCTCCTTGTCGGCGTCGTCCGCTGCGCCTTCCGGTTTCTCCCGCTGCTTCGGCTTCGCGCCGGCGTCCCACCAGTTCCCTTGGAACCACCACGCGCCGCTGTTCTCCGCTGCATCGCGAGCGGGAGAACCCATGGGGGTGTGCGTGCCTTTAGTTCGACACGGCGAAGTCCAAAAAGATCTACCACCCCAGGAAGAAACGCAGGTGGGGTGGAGAGGGGACGTGGAAGCTGGAGAAGAGAAAGAGAGAGAGTGCGTGTTTGTCTGTTCATGGCTTAAAGTGGGTAGTCTCTGGTGGCATAGTGGGCGCCGTTCCACGGCTTCATCGGCGGCTCGCCGATGACGCGCTTGTCGGCCCACGTAACCTTGTTCTCCTTGTCGGCGTCGTTCGCTGCGCCTTCCGGTTTCTCCCGCTGCTTCGGCTTCGCGCCGGCGTCCCACCAGTTCCCTTGGAACCACCACGCGCCGCTGTTCTCCGCTGCATCGCGAGCGGGAGAACCCATGGGGGTGTGTGCGTGCCTTTAGTTCGACACGGCGAAGTCCAAAAAGATCTACCGCCCCAGGAAGCAACGCGGATGGGGTGGACAGGGCAGTTGACGTGGAAGCTGAAGAAGAGAGAGATGGGTGTGTGTGTGTTTCAGTTCATGGCTTAAAGTCTCTGCCTAGCTGTTGCAAGTTCCCTCCAAGTGCACATTCGGCAGTCGCCACCTGGGTCACAGTTTTGAGTCCGATTCCGAGACTCGCTCGCACAAGGAAGGAGCGAGAGTCACTTGTCGTCAATTGTGCAATGCTGACAACTGCACCCCTTGTGTGTGTATGTGTATGTCGTGATGTGCGTGCAGAACAGACACAAGTCTCCCGTTTGCCCAAAACAACTCGAACTCGCCCACACCACTGGTCGTATGTTTCCCGACTCTTCTGTAGAGAAGGCCTGTGGAAAAAGGTGCACGCAAAGCGCAATCCGCCCCTGGGCTTGTTTTTCCGCGGGCTCTGCTCATAACCTCGTTTCTCCCAATTCGCGCGAGATCTTGTGAACGCCTCTGGAGTTCGTTCAAAATGATTGACCTGCTATATGCCCAGAAAAAACCCAGTCGTCTTCGGGTTAGATTTTAGCGGTTTGCAGCGCTCCGCAAGCCTCACAGGGAGGCGTTTCCGGAGCAATTCGTAACCGTACACGCATACGTTGATGGGCCCGGAAGCAACAGCCTGCGAAGAAGAAAGCTTTTTGAAGACAGCGCATCGGAGGCACAAACAGAGACTTCTAGGGGTACACGGGTGTTGTCCTTTATTTTTTTCCTTCCTTTTTTTTCTTCTTTTTTGAGTCTACACGACTTACAATAAACGACATAAGATACAGAGGGGGATAAGGATGTGGGAGGTGGGAGCAAAGGGAGGGGGGGCAGCGGCGAAGAGTTCTGGTGTGCCTTTAACGAAGCCAGAAGGGAATCAAGCTACTGGAATCGGCAGGCGGGCAATACTGGGTGGACGTCCTTTGACAGCCCGTGCACCGGGAAAACGATCAACCGGCACGCACAAACAAAGCGAAGCGCCTGCCTTTTTCTCCGGCGCCAGCGTGCGCATGGTTTCCGGTGCAAAGCTGTGGCCCGTTGGGAACCCGATCCATTTCGTACCAGGCCCCCCCTGGTCATCATACGATGCTTTCTCAGGATTGCTGAATCGGGCGGAAATTTGTACCTGCACAGAAACCAGTCTGCAGGAGGGGAGCATGGTTAGTGCGCGGCGGCTCCACAAACCTCCTGTGCCCAGGTCGGATCATTCACTTGGCGATGTTCGACCCAAAGGGGCTGACACTACTGTACACGATTTCGAAACCTAGCAATAGCAGCGGTGTGGGCGAAACAGGTCACCCGAGTGATAGCACACGTCTTCGGCGATGTTCGACCCAAAGGGGCTGACACTACTGTACACGATTTCGAAACCTAGCAATAGCAGCGGTGTGGGCGAAACAGGTCACCCGAGTGATAGCACACGTCTTCGGCGATGTCCCAAAGGGGCTGACACTACTGTACACGATTTCGAAACCTAGCAATAGCAGCGGTGTGGGCGAAACAGGTCACCCGAGTGATAGCACACGTCTTCAAGTCAGTGGGAGTTCGCAAGAGCTTCTGCCCCATCAGCTTTTGACGGCAGTGTAGTGGAATCCGTGGCTGGCACGGGTACCGAAGTTCGATTTCTGAACAGGTGCCGCAAAGATGGCTCCGACATCTATGGAAGGCGGCACGCAAGTTGCCCAACAACACTGCTGAGGCACGAAGAGAAAGTGGCCTCGGACATGGAATCGGCCGGCCTGTCGCAGAGCGCAAGCTTCCCGCTGCGCTCCGCGTCGGCGTGGGTGGTCGGACCCGGTTTAGCTGAGTCTCGAGCCGACAGCGCGGTATTCGAAGTCGACGTTTTGAGTGCGCGGGCCCGTCGGGAGCAAAGACAACATCACAGGAGCAAGGAGCGGCCGGCCGGTCCTACAGCGCCAGCTTCCCTCGTCGGCGGCGTCTGCTGATGGTCAGACCAGTTTCGCTGACTCGAGCATTCGAAGTCGACATTGTGAGTGCGCGGGCCCGTCGAGAGCAAAGGCCGCGCCACAGAGAAACGGCCGGTCAGTCCCGGAGCGCCTGCTTCCCGCTCGCGTCGCCGGTCTCTGCTGATGGTCAGACCCAGTTTCGTTCGACTCGAGCATTCGAAGTCGACGATTTGAGTGCGCAGACCCACATCGGTCAGTCCCAGAGCGCCAGCTTCCCGCTGCGCTCCCTCGCCGCCCGCGTCGGCGTCGTCTGCTGGTGGTCGGACCCGGTCTCGCTGAGCCTCGAGCCGACGGTGGACCGGCCGGGCCTCGACGCGACCCTGCCGCTGCCCTGGCCTTCCTTCCCGGCTGCCGCCGGCGGCACCTGCCCGGAGCGGAAGGCGCGGCCGCCCGCCTGCGGCGGCGTCTTGGCGGGCGTCGCGCCCTCGGGCCTTCTCGACTTGCGCTCTCTCGCAGGCGTGTCGCTGCTGCGGCCCGTGTCGCTGGCCGATCCCTTCCGCGACCGGTTCGAGGTCCGGCTGCTTGTGCGGCTGAACGTCGGGCGGGACGCCTCGATGCCTTCCGCGAACTGCACCACGTCATTGAACAGCGCCTGTGGAAGGAAAAGAACATCAACGTGAGAGGGGTAACCCTGTTTACAACCACACACAAGTACGCGTCTCTCCAGGGAGGCAGCGCGCAGGCCTGCCATTAATGAAAGCCAGTTCTTTTCCGAGTCTAGAGGTTTGGTAAATTTGAAATTCTCAAATATAGCTCTGTAGCGAGCTATCCCACTTTTCTGGGGCAGGCCGTGGGGTCCACCCCTAACATTTCTCTACCGTTTTTTCATGGTACCTTTGAGAATTCACAATTCGTCGAAAAATTCCTCGCGTTCCTGACCTACGGGTGGGAGGTTCGGTTCCTACCGGTGGACTTTTTTCCGGGTCTGCACTCAGCATCAAAGGTTCACCAGGGGCGGTCCGGAGGGCCCCCTGGATCAGGGCCCCCAACTTGCCATCATCCCGAACTTAGCATCAGGGTTTTCCGGGGGGGGCCCTCCTCCCGGGTACGCGCCCCGAACTTGCCACCAAATGCCGAGCTTGGCATCAGGGTTCAACGGGTTCGGGTTTGCACAAACGCCGGACTGGGCAAAAAGTTCGGGTTTGCACCAACGGACTGGACAAAAAGGTTCGGGTTTGCACAAACGCCGGACTGGACAAAAAGGTGCGGGTTTGCACAAACGCCGGACTGGGCAAAAAGTTCGGGTTTGCACCAACGGACTGGACAAAAAGGTGCGGGTTTGCACAAACGCCGGACTGGGCAAAAAGTTCGGGTTTGCACCAACGGAATGGACAAAAATGTTCGGGTTTGCACAACCGCCGGACTGGGCAAAAAGTTCGGGTTTGCACCAACGCCGGACTGGGCAAAAAGGTTCGGGTTGCACCAACGCCGGACTGGACAAAAAGGTTCGGGTTTGCACAACCGCCGGACTGGGCAAAAAGGTTCGGGTTTGCGCAAACGCCGGACTGAGCAAAAGGTTACCTCTAGACTCGCTAAGGGTGGTCCTAACGCCCATGTACTTTTTTTTTTTTGTATAAGCACCTGCTTTGTAGGAAATGCTTGAGGAGACTGCCAGTTGCGATAGATCAAAGGAGGTAAATGTACTGTAGCCCACACGAAACAGGTAAAACTGGGTTTAGTGGCGGGCGTAAGCGTTCAACAAAAATGCCGAAGCAACTCGACAGGTCGGGCGCGGTGAGTTGGGTGAAGAGGGTGGTCGGCCCGTCCCTTTTTTCCTTCACCGCCAACAACCGCCGTCTCTCGACGGTGTTGAAGGTCGCCCGCGAGGTCGAGGGCACCGCGGAAGCCGGGCGCGTGTTTCGCCGAGAAACACTCGAGGGGCTGCCTTGTGCGAGAAGGGACGGGACATCAGTCCCGACCACCTTCTTCACCCAACTCACCGCGCCCGACCTGTCGAGTAGCTCCGGCATTTTTTGTTGAAGGCTTACGCCCGCCACTAAACCCAGATTCGATCACCTGTGTTTCGTGTGGGCTACAGCACATTTAGCACATTTACCTGCTTTGATCTTTTGCAGCTGGCAGCCTCCTGCTTATACAAAAGAAACATTAAAACGGGGGGTTGCCTAGCAACTTTTCACGATAGCTTGCGGATGCTTTTCAGCTATGAATGTGTCCAAGCTCCCGTCCGTCTTGATCACGGCTGAGTGAGAAATTGGTGTGCAGTCGAAGTTGGTGAAGCTTCGACGCCGCCTACGCGATGTTTGTTAAGATATAAAAAATGCGATGGCTTTGCTTTGCTCCTCTTTTTGCTTGCTTGCTTGTCTTTTCGTTGTCGACCCCCGTATCGGAAACCCAGGCAGAGGGGGCACACCTCGTCTTCATCGCGGGCGCTGGACGTCCGCATGGAGCTCGACCGCCGCCTCCTTCCGGGCGTCGTGGCCCGCTGGCAGAGGGAGGGGATCGTTTTGAGCCCCGAGAGCTTCGCCTCGGGCGGCGTCAGCGACGCGGCTGACGGTGACGGCGTCGGCTGCGGCAGGTCGGCCAGCTCGCGCGGCAGGGGCACGCCGTTACCGTCCTCGTCGGCGTCCTTCGCCGGCTTCTGCTTCGGCTTCTTCGCCTTGGCGGCAGTGCCGCCCGCCTTGTCGGCCGCCCGCGGCTCCGACTTCCTCCGCTGCGACCCCCCGCTAGCCTCCCTGTGCAGAGCGGTTCCCCACACCTCCTTCCCGTTGGCCGACTTCGCTGGCGACACGTGCTGCGGCAGCGGCTGCCCCCCGCTGGACCCCCGGCGGCCGCCCGGCACTGGCGGCATTGCCGGCCTCGCCGCCGCGTGTAGGTGCCCCTCTAGGGCGTGCAGCCTGCCCTTCGTCGACATCAGCTCGCTCCGCAAAAACGCGACTTCCCGCTGCAGCCCGGCGCCGCCGCCCCCGGGGGACCACGGCCGCGCCCCCGGCGACAGGTCCCCACCCTGCGCGGGTGCATTCCGCGGCGACGCAGCCGGCGCCGGCGGCGGCGGCGGCGGCTGCGCGCGCAGCGCCGCGGCCAGCTGCCGCTGGAGGTCGGCGATCTGCTGCGTCTGCCGGCGGATGATGTCCTGCTGCGCCTCCAGCTGCTGCCGGGCGCTCGGGCTGCCGGCTGCAGTGACCCCCGGGGCCGCGACTTGGACGGCCCTGCGCTCGACCTCCTGCCACGTACCCGCCGGGGGGCCGTCGCCGCCGCCGCCAGCCCCCCCGCGTCCAGCGCCTTCGTGGCGGAGTGCGTCAAGCTGCCCGCGCAGGGCAAGCTGCTCCCGCTGGATCCGGTTTTTCTCCTCGTGCTCCTGCCGGATGCCCACCAGCTTCTCCTGCACCAGAGCCGCCAGCCGCTTGCTCAGGTCTGACGGCTCGTGGTCGGTTGCTGAATGGTCCTTCGTCGTCCCCATCGGTACCGCATTGCCCACCGGGTCCTGCGTGGGTCTCACCGGGGGGGGTGAGTTGTGGGCGGCGGGTTGGTTGCCCGCGGTGTTCCAGGGCTCGAGGACGTACTGCATGTAGCCGTGCATCTCCTTTTCGCTGAAGATGCCCGGACGCCGCAGCGGGTAGGGCGGGCCTGGCGGCGGCGAGGGCGGCGCGAACCCGGGGCCGGTCCGCTTCCCGCCCTGCGAGCCGGCCGGGCTGCCGCCGCGCCACTGCCCCACCCCGTGCGGCGGGGGCTGCGTCGGCATGCCGCGGAGCCCGTCGTACTCGCCGGTGCGCAGCATCTCGAACGCCAGGCGTCGCGCATCTTCCACCGTCTTCACGCCTGACAGGAAGTCGCTCATGGCATATACGACGAGTCGATGTCGTGTTCAAAAATAGAGGGGGGAGGATGGAAGAACGAAGACCTGTAATTTTCGGGGAAAGTGTGAGTTAGCCAAAATTGTGCGAATGGATGCATCGTAAGTATTGACACTGCCGACGTCTATTTACTCAATCTCAGCCCGGCACGCCGCGGAGCCCGTCGTACTCGCCGGTGCGCAGCATCTCGAACGCCAGGCGTCTCGCATCTTCCACCGTCTTCACGCCTGACAGGAAGTCGCTCATACGACAAGTCGATGCGGTGTTCATAAAATAAATAGGGGGATGAACGAATTCCTGTGTAATATCTTTCGGGGAAAGCGTGGAAGTGTACAAATGATGTAGCAATGGCTGACTCATGTGGTGTTATTACAATTCCGAACTCCAGAACTGGGACAAAAATCAACCGGCACGCACAAACAAGGAGCGCTTGTCTTTTTCATCTCGAGACATCTGAAATCTGCGCGCTCCGGGTAAAATCAGGCTGCGGAAACTAAGAGAGCATTCACGTGCAGGGAATGCTCAGTTTTCTTGCAGATGACGTCAGAAGAAAAGGGAACGGAGAGCGGGGAAGTACAATACAGGGACGAAGCCTTGTTCGCCGTCCACGTACAACTGCGTCTGTTTCTAACAAATAAGAGAAGAGAGGAGGGAGTTTGCTTGCGTCGAGCACGCAAAGCATTGCTCTATTGCGGTGTGGCCCGCAACAGGATGACACGAGCTGGGCGGTAGTCCCAGTTGCAGTCCCGTGTCATGACGCTGGAGCTCTTCGCACTTCAGGTGTGCCGCATTGCGCAGCTGATGGATGATTCAGCGGGGAGCGGCCTCGTGGTAGAACGCGTTGGTTGAATCCCTTGGAATTAGGTTTGTGCACGCGGCACCAGACAAAACGCTGTGCCCTACAGCCTGACGGATCTAATATCATCAGGCTTGCTACTCAGACTCTCGCTTTAGCCTGGCTTGATGACTTTGACCGAGTCTGTTCGAGGGAAGAAACCCGAATTGGGTGCGTAGTCGGGGGACATCGGGCGGGACTGCGGCAACGAGTACCTCTGCGACAACAGGGAGTACCCTTGCGCGTGCCGCGGAGGCGCGAGCTGGGCGGCGGCCAGCCGCCTGACGTGCGTCCTGCAGCTCTTCGGAGCGGGCGCGCTCACTCGACTTGTGGGCACGGGCTGCCTACAGGCGGCGAGTAGCTAATGGCGTGGTCACTGGCCGCGTGCTCTTGTGCGGATAATCCGATTCGTGCTGCTTCGTGCTGCATCTGCTGGAACCGCACACCTTCAAAATCCGTCGGATTTGCCGTCTAGACACAGCATCCTTGACGCTATCCTTGGCCGAGTCTGTCTGTTGTCCGAGGGAAGAAGGCCGGGTTGGCTGCGTGGTAGGGCGACGTCGGGCGGGACTGCGACAGGGGGTACCCCTGCTACCCTTGCGGCAGGGGGTACCCTTGCGCGTGTCCCGGAGGCGCGGCAAGCTGGGCGACGCCAGCTGCGGCTGAAGGTCGCTGATTTGCAGCGCCTGCCGCCTGACGATGTCCTGCAGCCCTTCGACCTGCCGGGAGCGCGGGCTGCCCCCGCCAGGGGGCTGCTGCTGCTGCTGCTAGCTGGGAGCGGAGGTCGGCCGGCTCTTGGCGGATCTGCGCTTTTTCGTGCTGCTCCCGCTGCAGTCTCTCCCGCATCAACGCCGACAAGCGCTCGCTGCATCGTGTGCACCGGGGCTCCAACCGGCGCTGCATCTGCTGGAACCTCCTGCACACCTTCAAAATCCGTCGGATTTGTAGTCTAGACACAGCACCCTTGACGCGACGCTATCCTTGGCCGAGTCTGTCTGTTGTCCGAGGGAAGAAGGCCGGGTTGGCTGCGTGGTAGGGCGACGTCGGGCGGGACTGCGACAGGGGGTAACCCTGAGGCAGGGGGTACCCTTGCGCGTGTCTCGGAGGCGCGGCAAGCTGGGCGGCGGCCAGCTGCCGCTGAAGGTCGCTGATTTGCAGCGCCTGCCGCCTGACGATGTCCTGCAGCTCTTCGACCTGCCGGGAGCGCGGGCTGCCCGCGCCAGGGGGCGGCTCCTGCTGCTGCTGCTGCTGTGAGTTGAGCGGGTCGAGCGCTCTCCTCTCGACCTCTGGCCACGTGCCGCCGACAGGCGGCCCGGATCCGTGACCGCGGGGCCCGTCGCGCAGCAGCGCTTCGAGCTGGGAGCGGAGGTCGGCCTGCTCTTGGCGGATCCGCGCTTTTTCGTGCTCTTCCCGCTGGATCCCCGCCAGCCTCTCCCGCATCAACGCCGACAAGCCCTTGCTCAGCCCGGGAGGCACCGCGCCGTCGTGTGCACCGGGGCTCCAGCGAGACCTGTCACTGTGCATGGGGTGGAGAGGCGCCGCCGGGTATCCGGGTGCCTGCGACCCTGCTGGTATAGGCACAGGATGCTCGACCGATGGGGGGGGATGGCTCGGGTCGAGGACGTACTGCAGGTACCCTTGCAGTTCGCGCGGGGAGAGGAGGGGCGGCGGCCGCTGGGCCGGGGCGGGCGGCTGGCGGGGCGACGAAGGCGCCGAGGTGAAGCCCGGCGGCGGCGCGCTCTGCATGAAGTTCTGGACGATGCGCTGGGTGTGTAGACTCACCGGGCTCCCGCTGCGCCACTGCCCGCGCACCGGCGACTGCGGAGGTACGCCGGGGATCCCGCGGCTGCCGTCGTATGAACCGCTGTGCAGCATCTCCAGGGCGAGCCGCCGGGCATCTTCGACGGTCTTAACACCGGACAAAAGGTTGTTCATGGCATGCGTCTCTTCGTCTGCGCGTCCGGGCAAAAGTCCTGCCTCTCCGAGGGGGGGGGGGGAGAGGGGAAGATTGGTGGGGATGGGCGCTGGTTTCTTTGACGAAAAGAAGGCCCTGTGTCTGGTGGCGCATATTCGCGTGTTTCTTGGCGACGGTGAAAACCCCTGGAAAACACAGCGGCGCGTGAAGCAGGAGCTAGTTTCAAAAGCTCTGGCCACGTGCCGCCGACAGGCGCACGCGACGGGTCGACACCTGCTCTTGGCGGATCCGCGCTTTTTCGTGCTGCTCCCGCTGAATCCCCGCCAGCCTCTCCCACTTCACCTTTTGGTGCCCGGGGCACACCCGCTCACCCCACTTTTCGTGTCGGGGAATCCCTTCCGGCACGAGCCACGATCCCCTCCGACGACAGCCGACTTCTTGCCTTTCTTCTTCTCCGTAGCGTCGTCGAAGGCCGCCCGTCTCGCCGCACGCTCCGCCCTTTCTCTTCCGTACGTCGGGAAAAGGTCCATCCCCCACGCCTCGCCGGTGAACGCATGCCGGCTCGCCTTCCATCGTCTCCTCGCCGCCGCGGAAAATTGGCCTCATCTCGTAGCCCGTGAGGCATCGGGGGGCCCCTACCGTTCTCAATGAACCTATCTTCTCCAGCTTTCTACCCGCATCATCGCCGACAAGCGCTCGCTCAGCCCGGGAGGCACCGCGCCGTCGTGTGCACCGGGGCTCCAGCCGGCGCTGCATCTGCTGGAACCTCCTGCACACCTTCAAATCCGTCGGCTTTGTAGTCCAGACACAGCACCCTTGACGCTAGCCTTGGCCAGGGTGGCGCATATTCGCGTGTTTGTTGGCGCGACGGTGAGACTCCCTCGAAAACACAGTGGCGCGTCCAGCCTGGGAAGCTGGAGCTGGGTGCTGGAGTTTAAAAAGCGGGCGTCACACCCGCTTTTCGGGTGCGACGCGGGTACCCCGCAGAGGGGAGATTCCTCGTCCTCGTCGTCTTCAGCGCCGTCCCCTTCATCTACACGGGAGGTGGCGTGGCTCACCATGGGCACCTGCTTAAACGCGATGCTGTTGACGCCCTACGTGTGTGACCGGTATGAAGACATCCAAAAAGACTCGAGGGGCGGCCGTGTGCTCATTTCGACGGAGGCTAACGGGGGGAGAAACTTTACAAGTACAAAGTGGGTCGTTTTTGTTGAACGCTCACGCCCGCCGCTAAACCCAGATTTACCGGTGTTTCGTGTGGGTTACAGCACAATTTCGGAAGGTGACCTCGCCCAAGCTCGTTTCCCCGGGTTAAGGCAGTCACTCAACATTCCCTTGCGCTAGTGCTATCAGTTACAAAGACGTGTTCTTACTTCTCCCTTTCTTCTAGGCAGTTCTCGTCAGACAATACGAAGAGCAGAAACTCCTGACGGTGAGACCCCCTCGAAAACACAGTGGCACGTCCAGCCTGGGAAGCTGGAGCTGGGTGCTGGAGTTTAAAAAGCGGGCGTCACACCCGCTTTTCGGGTGCGACGCGGGTGGGACATTCCTCGTCCTCGTCGTCTTCAGCGCCGTCCCCTTCGTCTACACGGGAGGTGGTGGTTCACCATGGGCACCTGCTAAAACGCGATGCTGTTGACGCCCTACGTGTGTGACCGGTATGAAGACATCCAAAAAAGACTCGAGGGGCGGCCGTGTGCTCATTTCGACGGAGGCTAACGGGGGGAGAAACTTTACAAGTACAAAGTGGGTCGTTTTTGTTGAACGCTCACGCCCGCCACTAAACCTAGATTTACCGGTGTTTCGTGTGGGTTACAGCACAATTTCCTCCTTTGAGATTTGGAATTGGTGGCGACGGTGGGGAGTCATCGGCATGCTGACGAGTATCACACTATTGTTGTTGAATGCTTACGCCTGCCGCTAAACCCAAATTAACTTGTGATTTTAGCAACATACAAATGCCGGAAACTGAACCGCCCAAGTGGGACCTTCTGATCATGATCATTTGCAAATTTGCCACCTGAAACCACGTCCAGGATTTGGGCTCAGGGCAGTGCGGTCAACGAAAACTCTAGTTTCCCTTTCTACTTTCTCCTACTCTACGGTTTTCGTGTAAGCTGCAGCTCATTCCGCCTTGTAGACTTTGCAACTGGCGGGCTCCTCAAGGATTTCCTCCAAAGCGGGTGCCTATACAACAAGAAAAGGAGGGAAACAGAGAAAGGAGACAAACTGCCGCTGATACACGCTTTCTCCTTCGTGGCATTCCGCGCTTGCTAGGTCAACAACGGATGCAGTCAGGATGATGGACCAAAAGGAAAGTACAGCAAAGAAACTACTCTTTCGTTTTCGAAACGGTGTGCACAACGGAGATCTGTGCCCCGGAACGGCTTCATCCGCTGAACCCGTTCTCGACGCAGGATGACACTGGACAGTACTACCCCGTTTTGCTGTCAAATGCGCTGGTCCGATGGGCTCTCTCTCCATCAGTAGGGTAAAACCAACCTGTCTCACGACGGTCTAAACCCAGCTCACGTTCCCTGTTAGTGGGTAGATATGTTGAGCCAATTCACCCGCCCACCCTGAAAGCTATCTGAGCTCAGCTACGCGGCGATTGCACTACTGAACTGATGCAGATTATCGGCACAGATTATATGCATTCAAACCCAAACTACAAGGCTCGACAACGTTCGACATCGGGCAGGGGGTGGAATGGCTCGTATGTGCTGTGTAAGCTGTCCTCGAAGACGGGTCTCAGTAGCAAAGTTTCTTCGGGGATTTCGGGGGTGTACTGCCACACAGTTTAGATCGTACTAGACCAGGACACCGGCTGCGTCGAACTGTAGCTAACCTATGGACAAGCAACCCCGTTTTTCTTATTTTTCGCCTGAGTCCCGCGCTCATTTTTCTCGAATGCGAAGCCCCGGCAACGTGCCGCACGTGCCTCACTCGGTGCCGAAGAGCGTTTTGGGTTCCAGGGCGCCGCGTGGCCGACCCGTCAAAAAGCGGCCGGCACACTACTGGCTGCGCCTGAGCGTGCCGCGCCGAGCGTGCGCCACAACGAATGTCGGCCAGCTGCTCCGTCGAGAAGGTTGGACGTTCCCGGTTGCTGCGGGAAGCCGGAGGCCTACTCTGTGCTGCTGTCGCCGAGGTCTTCATCGTTGTCCTCGTCGATTTCCTCCACCTCTTCGCCTTCTTCATCCTCTTCTGCTTCTGCGTCGCTCTCGTCGGAGTCGTCTCCCCCCGTGGCAGGTGGTGCTTGGGTGCCCGTCTCTTCGTCCATTTTCTTCACCTTCTCCATCAACGCGGCGATCGCTGAGTCGAGGGCCATGTGCAGAGCTTCGGTGAACGTGCCGTACCCGATGCCGACGGCTTCGTCGCCGGCTGGG
This sequence comes from Diplonema papillatum, assembly GCA_030068145.1. Taxonomy (NCBI): domain Eukaryota; phylum Euglenozoa; class Diplonemea; order Diplonemida; family Diplonemidae; genus Diplonema; species Diplonema papillatum. The sequence goes on from JAPJBO010000542.1 coordinate 52,314, forward strand.
TTCCACACAAAGAGCTCCCACTTGTGCCCTTTGACGCCCATCTTCGCGAACCGGCCGCTCCTTCCGGTGACCGCCGGCACCTTGCCACCCATCGCCTTCGTCAGCAGCTCCCAGAGCTCGACGGTCTTCTCCTTGCGCAGCTTGATGTCCGCCGGGGGCGTCTTGACGAGCCGCGGCAGCGTGCCGCCGAGGACCTGGCCCCGCAGCCGCGCCATCGCGGCGTGGGACAGGGGGTCGGCCGGCTCGGGCTTCACGTCGACGTCGACGCCGCAGCCGCCGCAGTTGCCCTTCTGCTTCACTTCGGCGGCCTTCTTTGTTATCTTGTACGGCTTCGCGCTCAGCAGCGCCGGGTCGACGCCGTCGTCCTCGTGGCCCCGCACGCGCTTCATGCTAGGCGCCGCCACGGAGACGGGCACCCTTGGCGCCGGCCGGAATTTTTTAGACGGCATCTTGCCAGTGGGTTCTTCGTGTTCTCTTGGGTTCCTGCCACCCAGGTGTGTCTGTGGGTGTGTTTTGTGGGGGGGGGGATCTCAGTAATGGGTAACCCCTGAGCGGAGTCGAGCCCAGTTGCGCAATGCACTTACGATACTGCCCGTTGTGCCAGCTGTGTTTTGTGTGGGTGCGTTGCGTTGCGGTTGCAAATTTTGTTTTCGCGCTGGAATTCTACTGAAGTATGGTCTGCACGGAAGCAAAGCGAGGCGGGCTTGCTGTCCATGCTCGAAGCACCGTTCCACCGCAGCTGGGCCATCGCAGCATGCGACAGAGGGGTCGGTCGGCTCCTTGCGCAGCTTGATGTCCGCCGGGGGAGTCTTGACGAGCCGCGGCAGCGTGCCGCCGAGGACCTGGCCCCGCAGCCGCGCCATCGCGGCGTGGGACAGGGGGTCGGCCGGCTCGGGCTTCACGTCGACGCCGCAGCCGCCGCAGTTGCCCTTCTGCTTCACTTCGGCGGCCTTCTTCGTTATTTTGTACGGCTTCGCGCTCAGCAGCGCCGGGTCGACGCCGTCGTCCTCGTGGCCCCGCACGCGCTTCATGCTAGGCGCCGCCACGGAGTGCGCGTCGGGTGGTGTGTCATTCCGTTGTGAAACCTTGTGAAGTCCCCTAACGCGTTTAGGGGGTGTTTAGGGTTGGGGTAGGGTGCGGTCGTTCTGCTACGGTACATTTTGTACGGCTTCGCGCTCAGCAGCGCCGAATCGACGCCGTCGTCCTCGTGACCCGCTCGGCGCCGCTACGGAGACGGGCACCCTCAGCGCCCGCCGGCAGTGGTCTTTTTTCGTTCTCTTGGGTTTCTATCACCCAGGCGTGTCTGTGCGTATGCGTATGGGCGTGTTGCGTTGCGATTGCAAATTCTGTTTTCGTGCTGGTATCCTACTGAAGTGTGGTCTGCACGCAGAAGCTGACGCAAAGCGAGGCGGGCTTGCTGTCCATTGCAGGAAGCACCATTACATCGCAGCATGCAACATGGGGTCGGCCAGCCCGGGCGGTACCAAACGTAGAGGCCTAACTTACTAGGCGGTTGCCAGCTGCTGAAGCATTGTCCTGTCGCTCAAGAAACGCTGCCGCCACATGGCGACAGCGTCCCCTGAGTGCAGAAGTTGTACTTGACTTCCTCCCCGCAAACCCGTAAACCCGGGAAAACCCGTAGATCTGCCCGCAAACCCCGCAAGGGGTACTCTTCACATGAACCCAAGGACCTAGAACCGCAGCGTACCGCGGTCAGGTGCGACTAAGGTAAAAAGCTCACTTGTGCCCTGTGGAACAATGCCCGAGATAACTACCCAGCACTTGAGCAGAGTTACAGCAGACAACCTGAAGTCTGTGTGGAATCCTACTCAAGTGCTGGCCTTCGTGTACGAAAACGGAAGGTAAGACTGAAAACACGACCTTGGTCAGATACTTCCTGGAAAGGAGGCATTGTTTTAACCTTTAGGCAGCAAACAGCGAAAGAATATACCGTGTGGGCGGAACATTCTTGAACGGAGGAGAGGAAACAAGAGGGGGAAACACGAGGGGGAAACAAGAGGCGTGGGCTCAAAATGACCATGGCAAAACTGATTCCGATAAGCAAATCAGTTGTAAAGGACAGACAACGTCGTGATTTGCTTGTTCTTCGCGCGTACGGGGGCTTAAGCGGTTCTGGGGAGGGAGTGCATTTATTCGCACATTCTTTGTTTCTTCGTTCGACGCCTGCAACCTGTTCCGGGACGTAACAGCTTCCACCATTTTTCCCAATCCAGCGGTCGAGGCTCGCCCACAAAACCGAAAGACAATCGTTGCGCTTTGCTCGTCTTGAAACAAACAAGGAGGAAAGAGTGTCTTCGGGTTCGCTTTTCTCTCAAAGAAGGCAACTGCCAGGAAAACACGCACGAAAATGGCATACATACTGTAAATGGGTTTATCAAGAAAGGGCTTTATTAGTGAAGGGTTTTATTCGTGGGCGGTCAAATTGGTGAAGTTGCCAGCAGAATTAGTGAACATTTGACCGTTCGCTAACTAAAACGGGCCTTCTGGGTACACTTGGCTTACTGAGGGGCAAGCCCCGGAATCCTTCACCTATACTTGGGTGAATGAAGGAAGAACACAAGAACTGGCGATGGAGTGACTGGGAACGCTGCCCCGACTAGCACGAAGGCGCTGAGGACCCCGTTTTTATCGGGGAACGGACCAATCAGTGGAGTTTCGGCTGGTGAACATCTGACCCGTCACGAACAAATCCATTTACGGTAGTTCTGAGAACTAAAACTTTTCGTTCACACGAGGGACAGTGCCGGTTTTGGTTTTTAACTCGAAGACTTTAGCGATGTCGGTGAAAGTAGTCAGATTTGAAACTTTTACGATTTAAAACCCCAGCTGGAGTCTTCCCCTGCAAGTCACAAACACTGCCCTGCGCAACCGCTGTGTGTGGCACGACCTCACACCGTGTCCGGGAGCTTGTAGATACGGCACCCATCAGACACTTCGCAAGAAGGAGGCATTTATTTAACCAGCCTGGCAGCAGCAACTACATCACAGATGGAGAGCAACGCGAGACGGCTGGCGTTTGGATCCTTCATCAGAGAAAGGGGTCGGAAAGACAAAAAACTTTCCATTAGCGAGAGGCTGGACGCACGGAGGTGGGCTATGGAACCGATGAGTCGTGATCGAAAAGAGAATATCGTAGGCGGAACACGGACGAGGAAAAAGAATGCGCAGTTTTGGTTGGAAAAAAGAGAAAGCAGAGAAGAAGACTTATACTGGTCCTTCGCGCACACGGTATGCGCTTTGGCGGTCGGCTAGCAAATGCACATTTTTGGCTCTGATACGTTCAGGGAACTAGCTTCGCACAATATATTGATATGGTATTTTTGAAAAAACTCCCCAGGATCACGATTGTCGGAGCCTGGCCGTTCCTGTTCATGTGGCTTCCAGCGAGCCACTGGCTCCAGTTCCATCCACCATGCGAGGTTGTTCGATGCAGCTGCAGCTACTGTCCTCAGCTTCCTGCAGTACAAAACAACATGCGTGTCTCAGGTCCGTGTGGAGGGGTGTTTAATGTTTAGGCAAAGCCTTGCCTCTGCCATATCGTGAGGGTTTTGAGCCCAAATGCTCGTGATCGTGAAGTGTCTCAAAACAGGAAAAAGACTTTTCCAGGGGATTGGCTTCCTGTTGTAGATGCCGCCTCCGTCGCTTAGTCAGTCCCGCACAGGCCGCCCCTGCTAGCAGCGGCAGCGCCGTCGGCTCTGTCCACAGCTTAAGCAGGCCAGCTAAGGACCGTAACCACGTATTCTGTTTGGGCGAACGCGGCATATAATGTACGTTAAATGCGCGGGACGAGTGGGAGCAACGGCTCCGAGCCACCCCTCGAAGGAGCGGGATTTAATTATTACCAAACATGAAATGCTGGAGGAAATGAGAAGCTCGTCGCCGCAAACCGTGGCGTTTTCACTTGCGTCCTGAATCCAGCTCTACGTAAAAAACGATCAGGCACTGCGTTCAACGAAAACAACTCTCTCTTCACATCATCATCATCATCATCATCATCATTAGTTTTGTATCAGCCGCGGTTGTGCGAGTGACGAGCTCTTATTTTAGATTTCGTCCGGGGACGGCGGAGGACTGAGGACTTAGAGGAGAAGGTCTTGGAGGCTCAACTACAAGCGTTTTCTGCTAGTTGCTCGATTCTAGCTTTGCACTCCCCTCCTACTATCAACTGACAACTCCACAGGAGTGTCTTTCGAGTATTTTGCATGCTGGATTGTGTCCACTTCAAATACGAAAGGTGAAGGCTGACTTCCAGACCAACTGACCGCAGTGCCTCGGGTGAACCAGTTGCAGCCGAATGCATCGGCTCCAATTCAAATTTTTCTCTACACTGCTTTTTCTTGAATGGGATAAACACGCAGTCTTTTCCCTCCGAGGTTTTATTGTCGCAAATCCCCGTGTACAGCGGGCGGTGCCCACGGCACACGGCAGCATCCGTGCGGAGCATCAACCTCGTGTAACAGCAAGCGCACACGTATTAGGCTGCCGCAAACCCACATCATCGCACACACACGTATCAGGTTACCACACAAATTTCGTGAAGGAATTAATTGTGTTTCAGACGGGCGCTTCTGGGATTTGTTTATTTATTTTTGCTGGAGTCTGCCTGACAGCTGCTAGCGCAAAGAGGTCGCGGGGTAAATCTGTGACTTTCTGTTTCGTGAAGGAAATAATTATTTTTTCACGGATTTGGCGGTCTTCACGAATTGACTAATTACGGGCTGGAGTGTAACGAGTGGACATCCACACATTCCACACGTGGAGCGTAAGCCCTGTGTGTCAGAGAACCCCTACGAGGACGTGTTGTTAACACTTTCGAAGCGTCTGGACTCACTCCGGGGCTCAGATCCTGGAAAGAATACGGCGTGCATCCAAAAAACGGCCAAGCAGTCGGGTTTGCCCAAAACAAAATTTCAGGAATCTCGAAACTCTTCTTCATTCGGGTGTTCGATGTGCCACATCGTGCCACATCGTGCCACATCGTGCCACATCGTGCCACATGCTGGGGAAACTGTCACCATCCGCCCCGTTGAGGTGCCGGATTAACAGATTGTCCACAGGAGCATCTACCAAAAGCTACACTGGAACCTTTTTGCACTGCTTTGCTTTTTTGCGTAGCCTGTCGGTATTTGCACAGACACTTGTACAATGTTACTCCTTCACCTCCCGCCACTGTTTTCAAGTCCAGAGACAGACCTGCGGTATCACATAGCTCGTGACAGAATCTTTGTTTGGCAATTCTACGCATCAAGCTAAGTCTTCGATTCGAATCGCACGACAGAGGATAAACCGGTAGACGGATCCGAGGAAAGAGTAGTTCAGTCGCAGCTTTTGACAGATACGCAAAGTGGGTGCAGCGCGTTTCTCACGAAAGGGGTGGTAGGTATTCCGACTGACCGCCATCGTGAGCAGCACAAACTCAAGAACCTAGTCGACTATTTTTGTGCAGGATTTGCATGCTTTGAAAGCGTATAACACCATGCTCCTTTTGGCGATCAGCCCTGCACAGACGCGGTTTTCCGTTCCATCGATTTTCCCATCCAGTGGAGTTCCGCTGTGTTCACAATTTTGCACGCACAGTTCTTTTCCTCTCAAAGGAGGCAAGTACGCAGTAATCACGCAAAAATGACACTTTTCCACACCGAGAACAAACAACATCGCATCAGCGAGAGACAAGGTGTCGGTGGCACCGGGACATATATTCTGAGATTCTGAGACGAAAGATTCCACCAACATCCCGTTGAGAGAAGATTGGTCAGAAGGTCAAATTACTGTAAGGCCACAAAGGTTGCCGAGCTGTATGCGGTAAAAAAATGCGGTCAAAGATCGCAACCAGCACATGGTCGGCTAACCGTGTTAACATCACCGTTTCATGGAAGTGCAAGGATAGCTCGGAAAAAAAGGGAGGTGTCAACAGAAGGAAGAAGCTAGTTCGTCTTGAGTCAGGCGAGATCCGGGTCGGCTGAGTCGCGAAAGATCAGATTCGGCTAAGGCCCTCCGCCCTCGGAGGGTTGCTGTGGATTCATGCGAGTGCAGGAGAGGACGTTGCGTTCTTTGTCGACAAAGGACGTTGCTTTCTTTGTCGACAAAGGACGTTGCGTTCTTTTTCAACAACGGCATGTGTCAGACGAGCCCACTTCAATCGGGTCGTTCCTCACGGGCAGTTCGCTTTTTAGAGTTCGCTTGAAATTCCGGGGTTCTAGGGTCTCCGTGTGGGTGGTTTTTCTTAGAGCGAGAAAGGGCTATCTGGTTACGGGTTGTTTTTGTACAAGCATCTGCTTTGGAAATACTTGAGGGGGCTGCCAGTTGTGAAACCTCAAAGAAGGGGATACGTGCTGAGCCCCCACGAAACACACGTAAATCTGGGTTTAGTAGCGGGCGTAAGCGCCTCGTCCCCCGGTCAGTCCAAGAAGCGCCCTGCGTGCCTGGTTCGCAACGTTTTGCACAGCTTTGATCCGGATTTCCGAATGGGTTCTTTATTTTTGTTTGTGGTACTACAAGCACGTCGACAGTATCGGCTAATCGTTTTTTTTACGTTTTTGGTATCGGCCTAATAACGGTTTGCACGATGTGTCGCTGGGCTGAAAGCCGGTCAGGCTGAAACGACGCCTCGACAAAACTCTTTGGGACTGGGGTCGACGCCGAACTCGCAGAGCGGTCTAGTCCACTATCTTTGGAGCTCCGCGAAGTCTTTCCCTGCGTAAGTCGATGAACTTTTTCAGCGTTATTTGTGGACCCCCTTTTTTTTTTTTTTTTTTTGCGAAGCTCAGGCTCGAGTGAGTCCAAGCAGTGTGAACAGGAGCCTTCGCACGCAAAACCAATTGTGGGTGTCAAACAACCACTAGTTCTGTGGACTCAAATAGCCTTTTTTCGTACACTCCCGAAGCTTTCCTGAACTGTGATGAAACACAAAGCAGTAGTTTAAGGAGTCCATCCGATCGCTTGTGATGAAACACAAAGCAGTAGTTTAAGGAGTCCATCCGATCGCTTGTGATGAAACACAAAGCAGTAGTTTAAGGAGTCCATCCGATCGCTTGTGATGAAACACAAAGCAGTAGTTTAAGGAGTCCATCCGATCGCTTGTGATGAAACACAAAGCAGTAGTTTAAGGAGTCCATCCGATCGCTTTCGTATCGGCCTATTTTCGGTTTTCGAAAAGCGATGATACGCCGACAATACGACTATCGTTTCCAATAGTAGGCCGGTAATACACATCCGTGGGACTACCAAAAGACAACAACCGGCAGTCTCCTCAAGTATTTCCTACAAAGCAGGTGCTTGAAGCCTTATTTCAGACATTCGAGAAAGTCAGCACATAGGGTCATATTCGTTTGCGGTATGCTTTGTCTCCACAACGAAAGAGGTTTTCTGTTAAGCATATAGGCGCCGACACGTTGAACTGACGTGCGCCTGACAAAGTCTCTTACACCCGAGAACCCCAACGTTTCGAACAGGTCTTCGCTTCCTGCTTCACCTTCGGCCGCAAGAACCAATCCCGTGACCATTGACGTGCCTAAACGCTTCCACTGGGCTCCGCAAACCCGCAAACCCGCAAACCCGGAACCCGCAAACCCGCAAACCCGGGTCCGGTGACCAGAGCCTGGTAGCAAAGTCGCAAATTATATGATGCGTGAGCGCACTTGGCGACGCACGGGGGCGGGGGTGGGACAATCACGCACGGTGCACTAGTCATGCCATTTGCTAGTCACTTACTACTGATCTTACTAGTCATATATCTTACTAGTCATATGACTTCTGCAGTAGTCATTCTTACAAGTGAATGAGTCGACTTTTGTGGGAAGAAAAAGTACGCCTTGTAAAGGGATTCCTCCACAAAATACAGTAGTCACTTGTAAGAAACAGTAAAAATCACTAGTGAGTCTTTCTACTGCAGTAAGCACTCTTCAGTAGTAATATGACTAGTCTCGTCAACCAGTAGTAAGCACTTTTCAGTAGTAATATGACTAGTCTTTACGCTGTTTTTCAAATGACTAGTGAACCGTGCGGGGACAACCTGGTCCGCAACTGGTTCGCAAGCTGCCTTGTCACACGACACGTTTTTCACTGAGGGGTTCGATGGGTCTTTCGAACCTATACCCAGCTTTGACGAGCGATTTGCACGTCAACACCGCAACGGACCTCCACCAGGGTTTCCCCCGACTTCGTCCAATCCGGGCATAGTTCCATCTTTCGGGTGTACTTAACCTCAAATCCCTTTTATTGTAAATCAGGATCGAGCGTGTGCTGCGTCCTGCACGCTGTGAACGATCGCGCGGTTAAATATCCGGTCTGTCGTCCGGCTCGCAGCGCGGGCGCGGGGCGTCCAGCAAAGACTTATTGACAGGTGGCGGCGGTATGGGCGCCCCCCGCGCGAAATACGCGACGAACAGGCAGAAGAACGCGAGCGAAAAGGAGTAGAAGGCCAGGTAAGACGCGAGGTCCCGGTAGAACCGGACCCGCCGGCGCACGGAGCTCGACCCCGCGGCCGCCAACGCGGCGCTGTTCATGCTTCCGAGGCTGCTGGCGAGGACGGCCGCCGCCGGGGCTGGCGTGTGCGCGTTTTCCATCGGAGCTTGCGTCGGCGCTGTTGTCGGCGGCTCCGGCACGGGTGCTTGTGTGCGATTTGATGTCGGCCCCATTGTTGGTGGCGCCGCGGTTTCCGTGTGTGGTGATGGTGGAGGCACTGATGATGGCGCAACTGTTGGCGCTGCAGTTGGTGGCAGAGTGGGAGGCGGGACAATACGTGGTGCACTCGTTGGCGGTGCCACAGTGGACGGTGCGAAAGTGAGTTGTGCGTCAGTTGGAGGTGCGATAGTTGGTACAACAGTTGGAGGTGCGATAGTCGGTACAACAGTTGGAGGTGCGACAGTCGGTATAGCAGTTGGAGGTGCGGCAGTCGGTACAACAGTTGGAGGTGTGACAGTCGGTATAGCAGTTGGAGGTGCGGCAGTCGGTACAACAGTTGGAGGTGCGATAGTCGGTATAGCAGTTGGAGGTGCGAGAGTTGGCACAACAGTTGGAGGTGCGACAGTCAGTGGTGCATCAGTGGGAGGTGCGACAGTCGGTACAACTGTCGGAGGTGCGACAGTCAGTGGTGCATCAGTGGGAGGTGCGACAGTCGGTACAACTGTTGGAGGTGCGACTGTCAGTGGTGCATCAGTGGGAGGTGCGACAGTCGGTACAACAGTTGGAGGTGCGACAGTCAGTGGTGCATCAGTGGGAGGTGCGACAGTCGGTACAACTGTTGGAGGTGCGACTGTCAGTGGGGCATCAGTGGGAGGTGCGACAGTCGGTACAACAGTTGGAGGTGCGACAGTCAGTGGTGCATCAGTGGGAGGTGCGACAGTCGGTACAACTGTTGGAGGTGCGACTGTCAGTGGGGCATCAGTGGGAGGTGCGACAGTCGGTACAACAGTTGGAGGTGCGACAGTCAGTGGTGCATCAGTGGGAGGTGCGACAGTCGGTACAACTGTTGGAGGTGCGACTGTCAGTGGGGCATCAGTGGGAGGTGCGACAGTCGGTACAACAGTTGGAGGTGCGACAGTCAGTGGTGCATCAGTGGGAGGTGCGACAGTCGGTACAACTGTTGGAGGTGCGACAGTCAGCGGTGCACCAGTGGGAGGTGCGACAGTCGGTACAACTGTTGGAGGTGCGACAGTCAGTGGGGCATCAGTTGGTGTGACAGTTGAAGGTGCAACAGTGAGCGGCGCGATAGTGGGCGGTGCCGATGAAGCTGGCTCGGTTGGCGTTACGCAATCGTATCTGTACTGGAAACCGCCGGAACAACTGACAAGATTTATTCTATTTATCACCAGATTCGCTGGACACTGCACGTCAAACACGGTGATATCACCCACCACGTTGCTCGTTCCGCTTACAGGGTGACAAGTGGTGTAGTACGTGGTTGTCGCGACAGACGTGTAGCCAAAATGCGCCTCGGGTTTTTTTCTGTCAAATCTAAGCCTGAACTTGATGCCTCCGTTGCAGGTCTCCCACGACCAGTTGTCTAATGCCAAGCCTGTCGTCGCAAGTGAATAAAACCTCGTCATGTCATTCCACTCATTTGCATAGTGGCACGCGCTTGTAGCGCCTCCTCCATCAGCTCCCCACTGCACATCCGTGTCACAGCGGGCACCGCATTGGAGGTACCCGCTGCTGCAGGTGCCTTGTACCATATGGAACCCGGCCATCACCCCGCCCCCAGGGCAGTTGCATTTAAACAACGATCCGAGCATGGGATCGGTCGCGAGGACACAGCTGCCGGTGAATTCCTCTACAATTGCGGCGTCACACCGCGCGGCGAGCCAGAAGAGCAATACCAGCGCCTGGGCATGCACGCCGTGTCTCCTATCGAAGGACATGAGCGCCGTCCAGTCAATGCACCGGCTGAAGCCGACTTAACCTCGAATACGCCTCAATTCTGCTCGTCGGCGATCGATCAAACGGGGGACCGTCCGAACAAAGGGAGGTGCTTGCGACCGCGGTGTTGTCGTATCTACCACAAGCTCCGTCGTAGGTTTTGACCGAGAAAAATGGCCTTCCTCAAGCCTGAATCCGGGTCACCTGTTGGCAGTGCTGTGCCAGCAGAAGTGGAGTGCCAGATGCACGATGCGGGTTCGGTGGCAGCGTGAGGTTTTCTTTGGTGTTCCCTTCAACCAAAGAAGACACAACACGTGCCAACTACCTCCCTCACGGGTCGATTTATGTTTGCCGGGTGGGTAGGAGCAGCTTGCTTTGCACAGCCTACCTGTCTGTTCGACATGAAAAGGATGCGATATATTCGAGCACCGGGTTTATCCTCTACCTCTCGGTCCATCCCGCTGGGGCAGTCTACACACCCCACAGCGACGCACTCAGCACGAGAGGCGTCTCGGCGGTTTGCCTCCCATGTGCGAGGGGACACTGCTTCACGGGCGCTCTTCACACGGTACACAGATTTCAGGTTCTGGCTTCATGCTGTAATTCTACTAAAGTGTTAGGTGGTTGTCTCGGCGGCGAGGGGCACTGTTCCACAGGGCACTAGTGGGGTTTTCACCTAGTCGCAGTAGATCGTACTGGGTAAAGAGTCCACTTTGCGGGGTACCCTGCACTGGGCTCGCGGTCGACGCTGTCCGAAAGGTTTCCTGACAGGACTGGACTGACTCGTTTTCTGTGAACTACGAAACTCCTCATGTTCCCACCAGCGGCCCTTGTTTGAGAACGCTCGGGTGATCATTTGTTGCCTAACACCGTTGCTGCGCCTCTCAAGACCGTCGTTCACAGAGCTTGCAGACAGGAGTCCTTCGCATCTTTGTGTCTTCGGCGAGTGGGATGTGGCCATACATGCTCTAACCCCCGTTTCTGGTCTCTCGTGTCGGGCCGCATTGTAGACGCATCCATGTTCATGCACGGCGGAGAAACGGAAGCAAACGACGGGTGAGGCGCGGTTGCCCGACATTGATGGGATGGAGTGCAGCTAGAAAATGGTACTGATGTGACGAAGTGACGAACGGGGGTGAGGGCAGGGGGGGGATGATTCGAAAATGGTCCGCTTTTTCTTCTCGTTTCCTTTTCTTTTGCGAGAGGGAAGGGAGTGTGGCTGTCATCTTGCCGCCGCGAATCAGCAGGTGCACTCTTCTCCGCACCAGGCTGCTATATTGAAACAACACAAAGGAAGCGGCACACGTAGCAGCGGAACTTACCGACGGCTCCCCCCCCCCTTCAAACCCAAGAAACATTTTCCCCCCGGGGCGCACCTGCGGAAATGTGGAACAGACGTGCCGCCCAACCCCAACTATTCTCGTGGCCGATGTCTCATTTTCCTGAGAACGGAAAGGACGACAAATTGATGCCGGGTTTTTTCTTGTCATCCCCATTGGGCCAATTACAACCCCTTTTTTGTGCTTGGTAGCGTGACTTCGCTGTTCTCAACGCTTGCAGAGACAAGGCGATGCACGGCATGTCCCGAAGAATTGAAACAGTTTGCACACGTGAGGTTCGTGTCATTGCTGGTCCGATGACCAACTGGATCCGCTTGAGGTGCTTAGAAGCGCCTGGAAGCTCGGTTCCCGGTGTTCGCATGCAGGAGGGAGAAGACAGGCAAAATAAATCGTTGTGCCTGTGTTCCGACAACCCACTTGGAACCTCGAGCGCACGAAAACTCGCGTTTTTTTTCTCCGCTCGCTTCGGCGAAAACCCGGATGCTGAATGGTCCCGGGTGTCACCTTGGACAGCGCCTTGCGTCGTCAGCTACTGAACACGTCCTCTGCGGAGAGATTACGCGCGGAGATCGAGACGCGCGCATCAGGTTCAGCATCTCACATTCCACAACAGACGCGTGTTCCTCGTGGCGCAGGCAAAAAACGAGCCTTGTAGAACAAGACAACCGGCGAGGGGGCAGCTTGCGGCAGGCCGGCTCAACTGCGCTATTCTCCGCAACTATGGCGGGTCGGAGTTGATGCAAGCGCCTCGGCTGTGCCAGGAAGGAGGTGGAGGTGGTGGGCGGGGAGGGGGACGCGGAGAGCAGTTTTACGTGGCGAACTGCTTCCTCCAGAAGCAGGGAGGCACGAACTGGAGCAGCTTGTCGAGCGGGGCGCTGATCAACGCGACTTTGTTGTTGTCGAGGACGTGCGCACCCTGCAGGGGGCAGGCGATGACGACCAAGGCGTCGCCCGACGGCGTCGAACTCTCCCGCGCTTGCTGGTGGAGGCGGCATGTCTTCTTGCTCGCGTAGCCACCCTTCGCAACGTCCAGCAGCGCCACCCACCTGTGTTGTGTGTCGCCGTGGTTGTTTTAACGCTTTGGCCAACCTCCTCAAAAGGGAAAGAACCTTGTACATTTTTAGCGTTGTTTGTGGATCATAAGGTCGGTATTTCAAAGTCTCCGGTTGACCGCAGAGGCTTGGGTAAGGAGGGGGGTTGAGAGGGTTGAGAAGAGTGAGAGGGTGTTGCTCGTTTCGGGTGATGTGTTTGTTTCGAGTTTAAAGGATCCGTGTCTTGATGTCTCCGGACAGTAGAGACGGGTCGGGGTTCGTTTGTTGGGTGTGGACATGGCCGCTGATACCTGCTAGCTCCTAATTTCTATTCGAGCGGTCGTGACGAGGGAGAAGAATCGACGCGGGAAAGAGGTGCCACGTCAGCACTGAAACGAGACTTCAGAACGTGTCGCGGGTTCTTCCGGAAACAGGGCCGGAGAGGAGTGCAAAGCCCGTTCCAGAGAGCGAAGAACGGAAAGAGGGCACGTAAAGGCGAGCGAAGAGGCGACCATGAACCTCGGCGGGGGAACGCCGAAGTCGGCGCCCAACATCGGCACCACCCAAGCAACAAAAAGAAGAGGCCATCGACTGACGACGAAGTCGGCACCACCCAAGCTACAAAAATTAGTATGGCGCTTTCTTTTGTTTGTGCGCACTAGCGGTCCGATAGGCTCCTTGGGAACGGGACGTCTTTCCACTTCACCTGGGTCAAGTCCGGATTCTCCTTGGTGGGTGCGGGCATTTTGCGTTTCCTTTTTTGTTTGTGCGCCCTAGCGGAACTCACCTGCTTTGGCAAGTTTCATGTAGTACGCTGCCAACTACTAATTTTTAGTACCAATAATGCATTGTTAACACAAAAAAGAAGAGGCATCGACTGACGACGAAGTCGGTCAGGCAGACGAAGGCGGGAGGAAACACTAAGCGCACGACAATCAAGACGAGCTGGAAAGGCAACCGCGAAGCCGGCCATGCAGATTATCGCAACAGATTCTTTGCATTGTAATCCAAAGCTGTGTCACGGTATATCAGGACGTGATGGACCGGCTGTGCTCCGTAGGCCTTGCCGTTAAAGTAAACGCCCGCGGCGCCCTGGGCCTCTTCCCTCTTTTCGTGTTTCCGGCAGGTTTTTCTCCCCTGTCAAGCAACAGCAAGTGCAAGCCCACCGGGTCATTTGCTATTCTTGGCAGGTTTGCTCTCTGCCGTTCTGGGTGTGGCTTGGTCGTTTTTCAGAGTTATAGTTTGCTTGAGAACTCCGGGATTTTAGACTCCGGGTGACCTTCGTCGCATGGGTTCTTTTAAAGCTAATACGTACTGGGTGGGTTTGGGGGGGCATGCATGGCTTCTTTCGAGCACACTTTAATTGCTCGCTTTGGCGAGTCAGGTTCGTTTTCAGAGTTAAAGTTCGCTTGAAATTCCGGGGTTTTAGGGTCTCCGTGTGACCGTTCATGATTTTCATCGGTCGAGAGGTAGATGCAGAGCGAGCCCGCTTGGGTTAGATTGCAAAGAATCTGCGGTAAGCATCCGCTTCACGCGAGATTGGTAGCTGAATAGACAGTTGGTTTTCCAGAGGTTGTTGCTCCTTTGCTGGGGCCCTTGCAGAGCAAAGGTGAACCTGACCAGCAGGATCATTACCATCATGAGGAAACGACTTTCAAACCGATTGAAAACCGAAGATTCAAACATGGTCATGTAGGAAATCAAAAGTCCGAGAGCGATCAGAAAAGCAAAAACAACTGCTTTTTCCCTCGGCGCAAGTGCGGTTAATCGAGGGTATCCTGCGCAAGACGAGAGGGGAACTAGATGCATACTCATTACTGCACAGCAGAACGTGGGAATCCCGGCCAACGCTGGAGACCCACTGGGCCCTACTGAGAGGCTGCATCATGGGCATCGACGACGTTCCCCACACGGACGTTCCGCTGACAACGTTGAAAGCAGTCACGTCGCCATTCAACAGCAAGATGAAGACAACGAGTTCGTCCTGTGTGGGTTTTAATGACGAATGCTCCCTTGAATCGTCGGGGTAATGCTGGTGTACAAAGAGCACTGCAATTTAAGGTTCGGCAGACCCGTTCGGTGTGTATTTCGACGGGGAGAAACGATGCAATCACATAAATAGGTCTTTGTTTGTTGAAAGTATGCTAATACATAGCTACGAAAGATTCTTCAAGATATGTAAAATTGAGCGGCCGGAAAAAATCTTCTTCTTTTCACTTTCGAAAATAGAAAGACTTTTTCTTTTGTAAAATGCACCCTCTCACTTTTCTCAACCCCCCGCCATACTCAAGCTCTACGGTCAACCGGAGACTTTAGAATACCGACCTTCTAATCCACAAATAGCGCTAAAATATAGCCTATTTTTTGGTGACGGCATAGGTGTGAAAGAAAGCTCATAAAATGATAAATCGAGGTAAAAAGTGAGCAGCAAAGCTACGCTATTTGTGCGCCGATGGTTTCAGGATGAACGAGCTGAATTTCATTGCGTCGAACGTGTTGATTTTGACGTTGAGCTTGTCACAGTTATCGTCAAAGTCAGCGTCTTCCTCGTGAACAATGTTGGGAAGCCCCGAAACACCAATGAATTCTTGGCGGCCCTGTTGGCTCAGTGAAAGCAGGCGACCTCGCAAGTTCGAACAGTGCTGTTCAGCATGTGTTGGGCCGCCTCTTTTGCAACGCTGAAAAAGCTGTCGCAGCGAAGGCAAATGTTCGCACTCCTCCCATTCCTCAGTCGAGACGGCTACTGGAAGTGCTTCGTTGCAATGGCGTCCGGTGCAGATATGCTGGGTACAGCTTGGCCGGTCCGCCCCGGATTGCTGTCTACCGCGTGGGTAGGCGAGGAGCCTGCGAAAGCTGGAACAGAGCCCGGATCACCTTTTCCTTGGTGATCCAGGCTCTGTTCCAGCTTCTTCTTTTTCTTCGTTTCTGGAACTACGAGAAAGCCACTGATCCTGTGCTGCTTGATTTCATGCCGAATCAAACGGTCACCAGCCTATCGGTCGTCCCAGGGTACGGTTTGTTAGAAACCCAACCTCTCGCGCAACCTGCTCCAGAGCCTTCTTTCCCGCACGCTTCTTTCTTCCATGTCAATACTTGTAATACGCCTGAGCGTTTTCAGACATGTCAGCGATAGGCTTGTCTTCGTCTTCTTTGTCACTTGGCACGTCGTAGGTCCGGGTTCGAAGTCGCTCTCTTCGTCCTCTTCTGCTTCTTCTACCTCACTTGCAGTGGACGTCTCTTAAGAAGAGTCGCATCTTGGTCTCTTTGGCATGCTTGTCTTTCATAATAAGTAAGGTGCCTGGCAGGTTTCGGTCTTCTGCAGATGCGTGGATACAGCGACTGGTCACAATGCCCTCGAACTGCGCGCGGTGTCCCTACCGTAGTCCACGTGCACAAGCTTGGTCTAGAGAACAGACGGCAAATTTTACATAAAAAATAGCTATTTATTACCTGTTAATAATGGCGAAAATTTTCACTCGAGAACCCAATTTTTTGGCACGAGACCCGGAGGGTCGAGTGCCAAAAAATTGGGTTCGAGAGTGAAAATTTTCGCCATTAATGGGTGATAAGATAATTTTATTTCACTGGTGTCCCAAATGAGTCACTCCAAACGACCCGGAAAAAGTGGGGTAGTGAAGAAAACAGAGTTACGACTGTTTTTAACGGAATGAAGGTAAAAAATACCCAGGATATACAGAAAAAGGGGAGACCAAGAACAGAATCATGCCCGGAAGGAAGAGAAAAGTGCCAACACCATCATCTGACAGCAGTTCGTCTGACAGCAGCTCAACATCAAGTGAGAAATCGAAGAATAATACCATAACAACTGCACAGCAGTACCTTGACCGAAGCAAGCATATGTTAACATCTTTGGCTGCAGATCTGTCTCTTGATCACGCGGCCACAGATACTGAGGCCAGTGGTAGCACCGCACCAACACTTGAGGCCCCCTGCATTGAGATCCCTGCATTTTTGACTCAAGCACACCCTGTACCACCTTCGAATGTTTTCTACTTCAGCAACATTGCTGAGGGAGCTATCATTCAGATTGGTACAGATGCTATCAAGCCGCACCCAAGGGCACCAAAAAATAATCACATGGCAAGCTGTTTACATCATTCTTCTTCTTTTTTGTCGTTTTTCCATTGGTAACATCATTGTTTTTACCCACCTGAACCGTTTTTTCTTCACTCGTGACCAGTTTTTAGGGTACCTACCCCCCCCCGTGTTTAAGATCGCGTTTTTCCGTGTTTAAGATCGCCCCCCAAAAAAACCGATCTTATACACGGGGGGGGACGATCTTAAACACGGGGGGGGACAAAAAACACCCCAAATTTTTTTTCCGCTGCGCGGGGCCTTGAACCCCCCCCCACAGTAAAAACGCCCAAAAAAAAAAAATTTTCCGCTGCGCGGGACCCCACCCCACTCCCCCCCCGTGTATAAGATCGCCCTCATTTCTCAAAAAAACCGATCTTATACACGGGGGGGGAGGGCGCGATCTTAAACACGGGGGTGGTAGGTAGTGGTTGAAAAAGGGGGGGTAGTGGTTAAAAAATGGGGGTAGTAAAAAAATGGAGTGAAGAATTTGGGACCCCAGTGAAATAAAAGTCTTTTTTCCCCCGAAAATTTGTCCTCTTCTTCTGAAAGAGAAAAAAAGAACTATGCTAATACTGACGAAGATAGATGGAAATACTCGACGTAGCTGCTTCGACTCCGAATGGGAGGGGGGAATATAGAGGTAAGGGGCAAATACAATACAAACACAATCTGATTTGTTCTTCGCTTACACCACCGTGTGTTGTTTTCTCACTCAGGACTTTTGACCTGTTGTGTTTGTGTGATTTGTCGTGTAGGGGAAGACCCGCATGACCTCACGTCCGTTCAACACGTGGTTCGGTAGTTACAGCACTTTGGATCCCTTCTGTTCTTTGTCGGGCAGCATCGTCGAGCATTTCCTTTCAAGCTGGCGCTTATGTAAAGAAAAGAAGGTGTTTTATTCTTCGCTTTTTCTCACGAACGGGGGGGTCGGTCCTGCTTTTGGCTTTGTAGGTTCTCCCGACTCCCCAATTCGTGGTCAGCACAAATTCAAGAGGTCTAGTCAACTATTCCCTGCAGTATTGGCATACTTTCAAGAAAACAATACAACTACAAAGTGGGTCTTTTTTGTTGAACGCTTGCGCCCGCGACTAAACCCAGATTTACCTATGTTTCGTGGGCTATAGCACATTTACCTCCTTTGATCTTTCGCAACTGGCAGTCTCCTCAAGCATTTCAATCTGATTTGTTCTTCGCTTACACCACCGTGTGTTGTTTTCTCACCCAGGACTTTGACCTGTGGTGTGATTTGTCGTGTAGGGGTAGACCTGCATGACCTCACGTCCGTTCAACACGTGGTTCGGTAGTTACAGCACTTAGGACCCCTTCTGTTCTTTGTCGGGCAGCTGTTGTCGAGCATTTCCTTTCAAAGTGCAGGGTGGGAGGGATGCCATACCGCGACGGTGCAAAAGGTCAGGCACTTGACGGCCTTGCTCGTCGCCTTCGAGAACGCCAGCGTGTACGGGCGCGCGGCGCCCCGC
Source organism: Diplonema papillatum (assembly GCA_030068145.1). Taxonomy (NCBI): domain Eukaryota; phylum Euglenozoa; class Diplonemea; order Diplonemida; family Diplonemidae; genus Diplonema; species Diplonema papillatum. The sequence continues at coordinate 70,638 of JAPJBO010000542.1, forward strand.
TTCCGCTTGCTGCCGGCGCCGCCGGCCGGGCTGGGCGAGAAGACCGTGACGAGGGACCCGGCACCCCGGTCGCGGTCCGACGCAGCGGCAACGTGGCCTTGGTGCACGGCGAGACTGCACACGTGCGAGACGGCGGCGGGCAACAGAAACGGGTCTACTTCCGGGTCCTCTCCGTCGTCCGCGGCCACCGCGGCGGCGGCGCCGAGGGCGACAGTGACGCCGCCGGCGTGGCCGACGTACAAGTCTTCGCCGGAGTACTGCAGCGATTCGGCGGCAGGGAGGGAGGCGGACCGTCTGGCTAGGACGGAGGCGGCGAGCTTGGGGGGGTCGCCTTGGGGGTTGGCTGCGTCGTCGAGGACGGTGTAGGTCAGGGCGACCAGGCACGTCCGGGTGGCGGTCGAAAAAGCGAACTGCCGGCCTTGCGGGTCGATGCTGAAGGCGACGATCGCATTGTCGCCTCGGACCTGGTAGCGCAGGACGGCCACGATCTCCTGCCCGCCGCCGCCGCCGCCCGCCTTGTCCGCCGCTCTCTTCGCCGACGGCACCTTGTGCAGAGTGACCGCGTAGTCCTCGACGCTCGCCACGTAGTCGCCGTTCATGTACGGGTACGTGTGCTGCCCGTCCGGCTGGTGGACGTGCAGCACAGACGCCTTTCCGGTGGCGGCCTTCGCGGGGAACATCTGCGCGGGGTTTTTTAGAGTGCGCTCAGGCCTTTTGTGTTTCCGGCGATCCCGTGGGACGTACCGATTACAGGTGTCTTTCGACATGTTTGTTTCTTTCGTACTAGCAGGGTTTTTTCTAGGATTTCAAATTTTCGAGCTGGAGTGGGGAAACTTTTCGACGCGTTTTCAGAGCCGAATTGCCAAGCAATCCACGCAAATTGCGCTTTGTGGTGCTGGCTGCGGGCTTTTCCCCCAAGGCAGCTTAGTTCGACGTTCTCCTGGTGCCTATTAGGCCGGTTAGTTCGTTGTCTTCACATGGGTTCAGTTGCCACAGCAGGAAGGGAGTGAACGAGGGTTGTGTCACAAAAAAACGGGTGCCGCATTTAGGAATGATAGTCGTGGAACAACCTGGGACAGATCCCACTATGCAGAATTGGCCTTCGCCTGCACAAAGTTTAGGCGACGGCTCGGGACCATCTCGACAAAACGGTCAACAACCTTCTCCAAAAAGACCATCGAAAGCTCTGGTGGACCCTCGATACGGATGCGCAGGATCATATCCAAATGTCCGCTCGTGAGCCGGTTCCTTAAAAGATCCAGGGTGTCTTTGAGAACACTGAATGATCGCTCAACAGCACTCGTCCCTGAGGGATAAGTGGCGACCAACCGCATGGCGGAGACTGCACGTGGAGACTGCACGTTCTGCCGCCTTGTCATCCCGGTTCCTGGTACCTATTACGAAGCCGTTGAGAACCTCCTCCAGTGTCATCTCGTTTTCGTCGGCGCCGCACAGGGGCTCGTTCTGTACTCTCTCAGGTGGGTCTCGTCGTTGGTTGTCAACACGTGCTGCATTTCCTGCCTGTCTCGTCTTTTTTTCTTTCTTCCTTTCTCTTCTTTTTTCTGCCCCTTTTTTCGCACTTCTGGAGCGATTGCGTTGCGATGTGGGGTCGCAGCTTTTCTGGCGATGCTGCAATGAACAGAAAAAAAAAACCACTCCAGCCCACTCAGATTTTCGCCAAGAATCTGGATAGGGGAAAATCCCCACTCCAGCCCACCCCAGAAAAAACCCTGACTAGGGAAAGCCTGCTACACGGGAGCCAAGCTTCACGTGTTCGGCGGTACTGCAGAGCCACGGGCCTACGACGGTCAAGTGGCTACCAATTTCCCAAACTAAAGCATCAAGGCTTGGCGCAACTTGGGGCTTGGCGCTCGCGCTGAACACAAGCTCGTCAAGACGGTCAGCCGCAGGGCAGAGCGGACGACTGTGCTACTCAAGCTTTGCAAGCTGTGGGTGACCGTCACGTTCCTGGACCAGGAGCGGCCTTTTTCTTTTATTTTTCTTCTTCTTTCTTCGTACTAACAATCTTGCGGGTTGCCTTGCAATGTATCGTAAAGACGTAGGCAGCGTGTTTCGGTGGTTGATCAGAATTCCTTACCTGACAATGACACAGGGGAAATACAGTGGGAAAACAATCGACCGGCACGCACAAACAAAACGAAGCGCCTGTCTTTTTTTGTGTTCTCGCTTTGTCTTCACGCCGCGTGATGCCAAAACCGAGGGGTGAAGCCACGATGTTTTCGGGACAGCGACGGGGGTGTTTACCTTGTGCAAGTGTTAAAGATCTGCGGTGTGACGGTGTGAAGTTGTTTGTGCGATTTAACCTGCACGTGTTCTGGTTAAACCGCTGCCAACGTTCTTTTTAGCTGTAACAAATACTGTCTTCAGGGAAGCAGAAATTGATTTGTTGAGCGCTTACGCCCGCCACTAAACCCAGATTTACCTGTGTTTCGTGCCTCCTTTGATCTATCGCAACTGGCATGCTCCTCAAGAATTTCCTACAAAGCGGGTGCTTTGAATTTGAAGTTTTTTCTGACCTGCGGGTCAGTGGCGCCAAAAACCGGAAAGGGAGAAGGTGTGTGTATGGGTGTTCACCTAATTGTTGGGAGAAGAAGACCAAGCGAAAAAAAACTGCGTGATTTTTCTCACCCGACAAAAAAAGGCGTACCTCACGCGTCTCGCAAGCGATGATGAAGCCGTCGAGAGACCCCGTCAGGAGAATCCCGTGGTCCAACGGAGCCATGGCGGTCACGTCGCACATGGCCCACGTCCTGCCTTCGCTGCGCACCCACTCTCCGTCCCAGTGGTTGAGTGTGGCGAGGATGTTGTCGACGCCGGAGGCGTAAACGGTGTCGTCGACCTTCGAGAGGCAGAGAATGTCCGACTTGTGCGTGCGCAGAGACTGCAGGAGGAGTCCCGTGTGGGGGTCGAGGACCTTGATCTCGCCGGTCGACGTTCCGACCAGCACGCTGCTTTCCACTTCGATGATGCACCACGGCAGCGTCTGCATCTGCGGCGACTCCCGCGCAGTCGCTTTGGACACGAAAGTCTGCGTCCGCGTGGCGATGGAGGTGTTCCACGCCGGCTTGGCCTCCCTCCACGACGTGCACAGCACCGCGCCGTCTGAATCGCCGTAGTACAACTTTTTCCCGCCGGGCGAGAAAGACACGCAGAGCAGCCGGTCGACGCCTGGGCGGACCATCGTGGTGAGCTTGGGCATCCAGATGAGCTCATCGTCGGTGGACTCGAAGAACCGGACGCGGGCGTCGTCGCAGCCGATGGCGAGAATGCTGCCTGTCTTCGGTTCCGAGTCCATGGCCCAGATGGGGCCGCCTTGGCTGGCGACGATGTCGACGAGCCGCAGGTTCGACGCGTCGAAGATGAGGATTTGCCCGCCCAGCGTCGCGGCGGCGATCCGTCTGTCTTTCGCGAGCCAGGCCAAGCCTCTGAACGTGACGCCCTTCTTCCCGGCGGTGCTCCGCTCTCGCCAGACGTACGGCCTCTTCGACGAGTCGGCGGCCCACAGCTCGATGCTGCCGTTCACCCTACACACCGCGATCCTCTCCTTCCTCCGGTCGGCTGCCAGCAACGCGACGCCGACGGGCGCCTTCGGCACGAAGCCCAGCTCCAGCACTTCTCTCCTGCCATCGGACATCGGCCCCACCCCACTACACCCCCCACTCGCCCGGATTTCAGTCTTTTCTTTTTCTTCTCTCCGCTGTGTTTGCGCGAGGTTCGAGTTGCAGTGGCAAGCTCTAACCAGATGAATAAGTAGTGAGTCGTCACATGCAGAGTAAACCGGGAGGCAGTAGTCCAGCTTTCTGACCGATGTATTCGGAAGGTGTGTTACTACACACAACACCACACAGCACACACAGTGTGGATGAGGCACGTGAGCCAGGAAGGCCGACCTCGGTCGTACGTAGACGATTTCACGGCCACGGCCGGAGAAGCGAGTCAGTTGCAGACCATCGCGAACGAAACAGTGGTTTTCGCGGCACTGACAGGCTTGAATTTGTCTCGTAAAGTCGCACTCGTTTGGAACGACGCGGAGCCAGCCGGCAGTCGAGATCATGACTTGGCAGGAGGGCGCAGATGCTTTCATACCCCTCCACGGTTTTATGAACGGACCGACAGTTTTGATTGTCTTGGAGTGATGTTGCACGCGCTAGGACACGGGCGCCAGCTGTCGAGCAGGATTCAGAAGCGCAGGAAAGGGGCGGTCCTGAACCTGCAACGAGTAAAAAGGATCCCGGTGCCTGCTTCGGCGCGAGAGGAGCTGACATCGATGACGGCGTGCGCGAAGACGTTCTATGGAGTGTCAGTCATGCCGTTGAGCAACCGAACGTCCAACACATTGCGCCAGTCAATCATGACGGCGCTGTGGACCGGGCCAAGCCGACGGGCAGTTGAGATAGTGATGCAAGTGCTACACCACGGGCATCGGGTGGATCCCAGCACAGCGCCGGCTTACCTGCGAGTCAAAGCCTGGGTCAGGCAGATGCAGAAGTGGCGGGGGGTCAGGACGCAAAGAGAGTCCTTGCCAGCTGGGTCTCCGCACGGTCTAATGCAGGGCGCCCTGGAGCAAGCCGACTGGTTGTGGACGAGTTCGTCGACGTCGGGTACACAAACGAGATCGGGCAGCAGGTCGCTTGCCGAGTAAGCGAAGCGACGGAAAAGCAGACGGAGATAATGTCGCATGACCTGCGCCAGGCATTGCGACGCCAGCAGATGGCAAAGATGTGTATCCGAAGGGAAGATGTGAGGGGATGTGCGCATGGGTGGATGGAAGCGTCACTCGCCATCTCCGTGAAGAGCCGGACAACAACCTCACAGGGTACCAGCGGGGCATCTTGCGGTCAATAATCGCAGGGGCAGTAGCAACGACGGCGTACTGGGTCATGTCCATACTGTAAGGAACAGAGAGAGACGGTTATGCATTTGTGGTGGGAGTGCGAAGCTTGGAAGGATATCCGGAAAGAGCACAGTATGGATAGCGTCAACTGGACAGCATGGCCGAACTGTCCGAGCCTGTGTGGTGTTGCGCCTCTGTAGCATCCCAGCAATTGACGCAAGAATGGTTAGAAGGCAGTGGAAGCACGGCGAAGAATTGTGGAAAGCCGTGCACTGGTGGATGAGAAGGCTGCAGTAGGCGCACATCGGGTCAGAACACACCGTGACGTTCACGGAATTAGCCGTCGATTTTGAACTCACGACAGGTGTTCGTCTGCGCATTCAACCTCCAAAAACCACAACCAGCAAAACAACCGCTGCCCGGGCTGTTCTCCCTCCCCAGCATGAAGCTTCCGCAGGTCTGTGGGAATACTTCGACGGCGGCTCGAGGCAGAACGGAACCGCGTTGGCGGTAGCGGGAGCCGGAGCCGTCGTGTATCGAGATGGTCAGGGAGCATCTGCAAGATGTGGAAAGGCCAGCAAAAGCAGTTTGCAAACCCCACCTGCGGCGACACACACACACACACACACACACACACACACACACACACACACACACACACACACACACACACACACACACACACACACACACACACACACACACACACACACACACACACACACACACACACACACAACACACACACACACACACACACACACACACACACACACACACACACACACAACACAACACACACACACACACACACACACACACACACACACACACACACACACACACACACACACCTAACAAGCTTGCGAGCGCCTTCGGCGCGTCAAGTTGGAATCCACTCGCCAAAAGCGAGGTTGGAGGGGTAAGCAAAAACTGACAAACGCAGGCCCCACCGTTTGCCCCCTTTTTGTACTCCCCCTTCACCTGCTCCACCTTTCCCCGTGACTTCGACGGATGCCTCTCCTTTTGCTCTGCTGCAATAAACAGCTGGAGATCGTGGAACAGCTAAGAACGGAGCCACATGCGTTCTATTGACTTCCCAGGAATAGCGAAGAAACAGAAGTAAACAGGCGTACGCATTCTCGCGATGCAGATATTCTTGCTTAGAGGTGGTCCACGTCCTTTCTTTCGCAGCCTGGTGCCACCTCGAGTATTTTCTACAAAAACAGGTGCGTGTTTAGAAGAAAAAGAGAGAGAAGCAAAGGAATACGAGGCCAGTTGTCATTCGTCGTCGCAAACGCCAGTCGACTGGAAAGCCGGGCGTTGCGCACGCGTGCTTTCGGTTAACAAAATCAAGTAAGGTCAGAACAGAGAGGGGCCATCGTATTCATGGCAACTTTCTAAGGACGAAGCGGGTAATTAGTGCGATTGTTGTTTCGGTACGGGGACTTCGGTGGCATTGTTGCACCCTTTCGTTCATACCTGTTGGGGGTTCAATGGTATCACGGTTTCGCCTTCCCATTGCAGTTCCCGGCATGGTCGCTTGTCGCATTGAGAAACCGATGACAAACGCACAAGCCAAATGGAGAAGAACTGAATGAACACATTGAATATGGAATGGTTTGCTCGCTTCATCGCCAATCGCATTCAGATCATCATCAGCGAATATGGGTTCGTCACAGAGCGACTATCAATCAGCGCAGACGTCACCAGCTGACAACGGCAGTGAAAGGGGGAAGGACAGCGCGTGGCGAGACAGCTGCGGCAAGCAGTCGTCTTCTGCGGGGCACAATTCCTGCGCCGCGGCTTGCCGGGGTGCCGGCCTCCGGCGCGCGTGGGAGGAATCGACGGGAGGCGACGCGGGTGCGAGCAGGGGCGCAGCAACGGCGGGGTGGTCTGCAAAATGTGTGACAAGCTTTCCTCTGTATACCCCATTCTCGACGCCAGTGACGATGAACTAAAACTAACCACGAGAAGCAACTGCCGCGCTGAAAGGACCTTCTGTACGCTGCAGCCAGGAGTTTTTCCACAACCTCGCAGTGCGCATCCGGCTACGCAAGAGCGGCACACAGGGGAGCCAACTTCTTCTCAGCCCGGCCCCACGGGTTGCCTCAATGCAAACCGAGCCCCGGCAGCGAAAGGGGAAAGGACAGCGGATGGCGAGACAGCTGCGGCAGGCAGTCGTCTTCTGAGGGGCACAACTCCTGCGCCGCGGCTTGCCTGGGTGCCGGCCTCCGGCGCCCGTGGGAGGGATCGACAGGAGGCGACGCGGGCGTGAGCAGGGGCGCAGCGTACGGCGGGATGGTCTGCAAAAGGGACCGCTCCAGCCGCTGGCTGCCGCCGACGACGCCGAACGGCTGCGCGCGGGAGCCCGCCGAGGCCGCGCCGTCTGTGGCGCGAGATCCGGCGCCGTGGCTCGATTCGGCGAAAAGCAGGTCGTCGGAATTCGGGATGACGTTGATGCAACTCGCCACGGAACCGACGCCGTCAGTACCCGGTTGCAGCCTGCGTTTTCTGGACCCGAAACAGCGCATCCACGATGTGTCACATGCCACCATAGCGTCTGCTTCGCTTCCATCCGACCCGCTACTCTCCAGCCCACAACGCGTATCGTCCCCGCCTTGCTCAATGGCACGAGCGGCGGAGACGACGCTTGCCTGGCCTTGCTGCACATGGCGTGCCTTCAGCTCCTTCTTTATCAACTGCAGGTACCCAAGGTGCGCCTGGGCCTGCGTCCTGTGCTGCCCGACTCTCCCGTTGTTATGCATGTCCGCGATGTGGTCCGCCTTGTTCTGCCTCATCAGGGTCCCCACCTTGTCTCTATACGCTCGGTGGGCCATGATTTCGGCCGTTTCACTTTCTTTCTTATTTTCGTGCGGTCGACAATGTGCCGTCTGACGTCTGGTTTATAGTGGACACTTCCTGTGGGCGTGTGTGTGTGTGTTAAAATTCATGGCGAAAAGCGGGTTATGTCTGAGGCGAAGTATAGCCCACTTGTCACTTTCATCAGTCGGTTTTGAGTTTCCGACACGCTGCTTTTGGGTTTGACTCCTTCGGGGGACGGACAGAGCGTGCGAGGCTGTCAGCATCTGCAAGCGGCACCGGCTCAAGACTTCTGTTTTCAGCTTGCGGTGTTAGCTGAATATCTTTACACAGGCGGCACGTCTCACCCGAGAATGTGGCAAACTCTCTCTGTGCACTGAGCTTCTTGGTCCCCGTTTTCTTTGCCTTTTGCCTCGCAGCGTGCTGCCTGCTCTGTGGTCTGTCTCGGAGTGCGGGTATTCGGAGATACCCTTCTCCGCTCTGCTCTGCTTCTCCATCCCCTCCTCCTTCTCTTTTTCAGAGTGAAAGTTCGCGTTCATTTGTCTTTCGCTTCTGCCATTTCCCCCCTTTTTCCTCTGCTGCATCCCCCACTGCAGGGCTTTCTACTTGTTTCCGCATGTGATCCCATTATCTTCTGCCCTTTGCATGCCCTGCTAGTTTGTCGCCCGCACCATGTTCAGTGTTTTCAGTGTTTGCCTGCCCTTACGGCACCTGCACTCAATTAGGTCCCCTTGATCCTCCAAAATCTCCGTTCAGAAGCTCTGGCGGGCTCGCACTGAACTCCAGTGGCTAGGCGCACTGACTAGAGTCTTATGATACACTGATTTGACCTGCAAGTCACGAGCTATGTGGGAGGTTGGGGAACGGGTTCCTTCGGTGTCTATCCTGTGTGCTTCCCAGGCATAGAAGGAGCAATGAATGAGACTGGACGCACTTGAAACGTCTTTGCAACATTTCCACCACTGAACATGTCTGTTATCAGCCAGGGGGGAACGTGAATAGGTAACGGCACCCGGCCCTCTATTCCGATGCATCCAGCAGCAGGTGTTCACGCCCGGCACGGCTGAAACCCCACGACTGTTGCTGAGCGCCCAAATGCTCTGTGGCATCGTGCGACCTTTTTCTCTTCGTGAGGTACCTTTCCCCTGGCGCGTTTCCTAAAAGAATGCGGTTCAGCATCGGAGAGCTGCAAGAAGCACGCAGAGAGAAAAAGTGCAAATGCAAGAAGAAAAGACCGGTAACTTGGCACTAGTTGCGAACAGCCGGATATATTGGTGGCGCACCGGTGTATGTATTAAACTGGTTCGAAGCTAGTAACACACACACGCGCTGTCATCGCCACATGAACGACACGCGCCGCTTGTTACCATAAGAAGGGAAACGAAAACAGAAAACGAAAGAAACCAAAAAAAAGGAAGGGAAAGAGAGAGAGTGTGAGACTCTTGTTGCTTCCGCAGGACAGGGCGATTTCCGTCCAGTAGCCGTTCAATAGCAAGAGAAGCAGTTCCGTTTTCCGGGCCTGTATGAATTAAAACGGAATACGCTGACAGTGACTACAGTATGCGGTAAGCATTACGCTGGCAGTGGTGCGTAATGGAATAATGTCCGAAGAATGCACAATCAGCCTACCTGCGGGTGTCGCGCTGATAGTCGCCGGATATGCTTTCCGCGTCACACCTGACCTGCATCCATTATTGGATGTCAGAACATGAAGGTCCGAGGTAGGGAGTGCCCGCTATGAGAGCACAGGCACATCCATCTTTGCGGAGACCCCGACAACCGCGGTTAGGCGATCAGCTCTATAACCTAAGGTGCCCGCCCTATTTATGCTACAGCGACGCATTGACGCACTGACCTATCTACTTTTTAGGGTGGCAAGCTGCCGAGTAAACTCCGCAGGGCGCAGTGGACACGTAGCTGCTTTGTGCAGCACCAATGGCTGAATGACTAAAGAGAGAAAAAGTGGGATGTGGCGCGCGCGTGTAGCACGTCGCAAACGCGAAGAACCCAGGAGTGGAGGAAATGCAAGGATCTTTGCTTGCCGGTACCTGCGCCGTTGTAGCATGCTGCGTATCTGTTGCGAGATTGCAAGCATGAAGGAAGAACTCAAGTCTTACTTCTGAGGTACGTGTAGGGCCAAGATGGAAAACATCCGTTCAGGGGATTCACGGAATGAGCTTGTATCTGGACGGGGTCACATCCAACCTGCCCTTTTGCACCCCGCCCAACTACTCCAACCACTTGGTGGGTTGGCGCCTATGCCGCATTCCCGCAATAAACTGTACAAGGTTTACTCTCCACGAATGGTATCTGCGCCGTTTCGGTCTTGCGGAACGCGCATAACAGACAGACCATTCGTCAGCGAGTGTCGGCAGGCAGGCAGGACGGCGTAGTGGGTCTGGGATAAGGTTGCCTCGGGTTTGACAAGTTTTCTCGTCACGATCCGCTGGGGGTTCTAGAGCATTTTGTAGCTTCCCAGACCGGGTCCTTTGGGTGGGGGCCGCCTGGGTGGCGTCGGAGAGGCTGCTTGGGAGAAAAAGGATCAATTTGGATTCACTGCGCATGACGCGCGCGTTGCATTGCGGGTACGAGGTGGGGGTTGTTGGATGATGATGGCGCAAAAAAAGATGCAAACGCTTTGCTGTTTATAAACGTTTACGATTACTCATGTATAGTACTAAGCGTTTACTACAACAATCACTGCCACGGGGGAGGGGATCCGCAAGGATTGTCATCAGTACACCGATAGGCAGATAAACGACCCACTTGGTGCAAGCTTTCACATGTTATGCTGATAGTTTGTGAACTAACATGCGGTCGTACAGGAACGTACCGAGGTGGATTTCAGTAGTGTTGCCAACCACCTCACTTCACACGGCCAACAACTCGCACAATCGGTGACCGACGAAGAACTGCGAAAACAGGTTTTTTGCCCAGAGGCTTTTCGTGTTTTTCTGCAGAACAATCAATGATTCCCGGTTTTTACGTCTCGTGAGCCAATTCACCCACCCCCTGACCGAGCGTAATCGAGTGTAATATAGTGTAATCGTTTGGATTAGAATGCAAAGAATCTGTGGCGATAATCTGCATCGAGTGTAATCGAGTGTAGTAGAGTGTAATCGAGTGTAGTAGAGTGTAGTAGAGTGTAGTCGAGCGTTGTAGAGTGTGATCGAAATTGACACTAGTATTTTGGGTTCGACCACTGGTGGACCCCTGGCTGGCCCATGAGCGACCATGTTGACCACTGTCTGGCCCAAGAAGTGCCAAGCACAAGCATACGAGGGACGGAAACCGCAGGTGTGGGCTTTCACCGTGGTGGAGCCAGGCTAGATTCGGGGTGGCGCCCTGGGAGGGACAGGGACGGGGGTAGCCACGCCTTAGTCCCAGGGCCTCTCCCCACCCATCTGTATGTGTTCTCCTGGTCATCGCTACCGCGCTGACCTTTCCCTCAAAGCCCGCTGCCCACTGCCCTACAAGAGACATGCTTTGCACTCTCTGAATGCCCATTGACTGTGCTCCGCTTCAGCCGACTGCTTTGGAAGAGGTACTGTGCTCCGTTTGGTGCCGACTGCCCTGCCAGAGACGTGCTTGCAGACAGAGGTCGGCCGCCGCTACTTTGGTTTTCTCTCGCGTCTTCCCAGCTCCGCCACCTTCCCAGAGGCTTGGGGAGAGCCACGTGCTCCGGCTGTAAGGGACGAGACCGAGGTGCGACGCTGGCCCCGGTCGCAATCTGTATGTGCCGGCCCGGCCCGATTAGGCCTTTGGAGTACCGCGTGAATGGCGCGATTGGGCCCACGCGCATGCAGCCTGTCTGCTCGCAGTCACGCCGGCCGGCCCGCAACCGCAACCACATTCGCTTGTGCCCACACACCAGCTCTTCTTATCGAGCTAGCGATCCAGCTAAGGAGCACAACCGAGGATCCGAGGCGGAATCATGCCCCACAGTGGCCGCACGAGAGCAGACAGCGATGAAGGCCGCAGGGACAGGGTGTGTCAGCCACAATAACGGCAGGTTCCTCCCGCAGACGCACTACCCATCGGAATGTGACAGCGCAAGTAGGCTCGATGGAAGCACGAAGTGAAGCAGGATAGACGAGCTACGGAGACGAGACGAGTCGTGTACCAGGGGCAGGCCGGGACGATGAACCGCATGAAGCCGAAGAAAAAGTTCAAGAACGAAGCAACACCACAAGCCGCGTGCAGCCAAGCAGACCTCCCGGAACCTACGTGGGCAGTAACGAGGAGCCAACAGATGAGTGTCCACTGAACCCCCTTGTCAATACCCCCAACGACTATGGCACGAATTGCGCAATGCCAGACGGTAGCGTCTGACAATGGCATGCGTGACATTGCAGTGCCTAAAGGTGAGATTAGCCTCCGTTTTCAACCGCCTTGTTGTCGCCAGGGAGATCGAACCCACAAACAGAAACTTGACATCTTCGAGGACAGGGTGTCTGCCAAGCGCTTGCCCTATCGCCTGGAACTGCCCCGCAGGGAATGCCAAAAGGCTCGAGTATTAGCTGCGCTAAATTGCAAAGGTTGCTAATACGGGAAAACGGGTACCCGAGCCCCTATGCACTCGACAACCTGCTTCCACAAGTCAGTCCGAACTTCCTCGTCCCCTGCTGCACTGCCTGGCTACATCCTTTTTTCAGACGAATATGCTTCTTTTTGTTCGATATTCGATGAGCGTGCTATCAGCATCTTTAGCCCCAGAAGAAGGCTCGATAATAGACACGTTGCATCGGCTAATCAGGATTGGCTGAGTGCTGTGTGTTTAATCAATTGTTACAGTACCCCCCCCAATTCACCAAAAGTTGATCGATTGTAATCGATCGTAATCGAGTGTAATCGACGCGTAATCGAGTGTAATCGAGCTCAAGTCGCTTTCAGGGGGGGTAGGTGAATTGGCTCATCTCGTATCCCTTCACTGCGAAAACAGGTTTTTGCCCAGAGGCTTTCGTGTTATTCTGCAGAACAATCAATGATTCCCGGTTTTTACGGCTTGTATCCCTTAACCGTCTGCAGATACCGCTCAATGGTCACTGTCTGTACACTGGCGGTGAACACGGGCCTGACAGAACACCGCATATTTTCAGAGTTAAAGTCCCGTATTTCTAAAAATGTTGGCCGGAAATAAACCTGGCGCCCCCCCCACAAACCGGGCAAAACCGCCAGGTTTATTTCCGGCCAACATTTTTGCAGGGGTTTTTGGGTACTTAGCAGATTTCCCACCCACCCCACCCCGCACATCCAGGACGGCTGTAACCTTCGCGCACACCGTCCTCCTCCCCTGGAACGCAACGCACGCGGAAGATAACCCGCCTCCCCAAAGCCAATATCCGGCTTTCTTTATGATGCTAGAATCGCTCGCCGTCCCTACTCGGTACCCAGCTGGTGGTGGACATGAGGCCTGCGGAGTCGTGTCTTTGATGAACGTCTGACAGGTCCCGGTCTATGCATCCTTCTCTGTTCGCTGCTGTCTTGGCGCACAACACAGTTGGGACATGGCGTACGCTTGTGCAACATGCTGGGAACGCGAGAGTACGACGAAGGAAGAAGTGTTCCTCTTTGATATGTTGATGTGCTGCACAGCCGCTGCTGGATCCGGGGTGCTCCTCCCAGAAGCCAAGTCCAGAACTTTTTGACGGGAGGAACCCACGTGGTACCACCAGCCACTTCCGTAGGTCCATAGTCCCCCTTTCCGAAAGTATTTCCCGGGAGAGTATTAGGCATGCAATATTTTTGATCGATCAATGTAATCGCTCGCGGGAGCGAGGTCGGGCGCGGTCGCTGGTGGGTCCGTTCGCCGTGGCAAAAGGCTGCAGAGAGCGACGAAACTCGGGTCGACCATCAGCATCATGACGGTAAGTTCGGTAACGACGTGGCTCCTCAAACGGATTCCCGCTCTTACTCTCCAAGACCAAAGCTCCACTTGCACGTGCTTTGGGAGGCTAAGAAGCCGTCGGTGATGGCGATCACGACGGCCCGTGTATCTAAGCCGTCGGCGATCCCAGCAAACCCTTGCGCTATCCCTGTAGGCGGGAGAACAGCTTCCGGTGAAGGCCCTGCCTGACTAGGTGTAGTATGAAATCTGCTAAGTACAACTTGCTTTACCAAAAAAATGTTGGCTGGAAAAAATGTTGGCCGGAAATAAACCTGGCGCCCCCCCAAAACCGCCAGGTTTATTTCCGGCCAACATTTTTTCCGGCCAACTTTTTAGGGGTGCCAACATTTTTAGAAATACGGTACTACTTAACCGTACACTAAGTACACAAAGGATTCCAAACAATAATGGACAATAGACCTGGACTGCTTGGCCTATTTCAGGGGTGATTCAATACGGTCCAACGTCGATTGGTTTATTATGGAATATCGTGTTTTTCGCATGATATGTCACGTGTGAACTCCCAACAAGTGAGCCGTGCAAGGGAAGATCTGCATTTTTATATCTTGCCCAGCCCATGGCTGGTCGACTATTTGCGGCTGTTGTAGGTTCAACTACCGGCGTTGGTTATTCCGACGATCCCTTTCGGTTCATGATGCTCAACTCAGTACGTGGTGGTCCGTGGGTCTTCTCATTATTCATCGTATCTTCGAGCTAGACTTGATCTCATGCAACTGCCTTTCCATCGGGCTGTTGAAAATGCTTTTTCGTGCGCATAAAGGATTCATGACTTGTGTTGCGAAAGCTCTTTTTCTGTTGTTGATTCAAGCGACAGTGAGGTGATGCATCTGGTTTTACCCTGCATGGTGCCCCTCAGAAAGAAAACTTATTCCAATGCATGAAGATCAAGCAATCCAATGGGGAACCTTGGACACGGAGGCTCCTAGGAGCGGGAGAAAGTCATAGTGTGGTACTCATTTGCATGCAAATGACTCCCCACTAACGCAACAAGGAGACGGGAAAAAGGGGAAAAATGTGAAAACGGGGGTTTGCCTAAAGGCTTATCGTGTTGTTGAAAGAGTCGCGATCCGTGGTGGGAACCGGTGCAAATTGCGAAGAGCAAGAGACCTATGCAATGCAATGTTTTGCAAAGCAAATGACCGCGTGAAACAGACGCAACCGTGACTCGCCACACAACCACTTGTATCAGCTTGCGATAAACTTCGAGGTCTACACCAGGCTCAAAATATCAAGTAGAGCGTCGAGACGGAACGCCGTATTGCGGGGTCGTTGGTTGAAGAGTGCCTCTCACCTCGTCTTAGACAGGATAGCCGTCGAACCCCCAAGTCAAGCACCCGCCTGGTCCCTGCTCGGAAGACCGGATGGAATTCGTTTCCGGTGGTACCGTGGTGCGCTGACGGTGCGCGACGAACTCGTCTTCTGGATTCACCGATGCGACTAGGGAATATGGGGGGACCGGCTTGCTTAGTGGTTCGCGTCTTTGGAGAGACCCCAAAGTTACACCCGCCACAACAACATGCGAGCGAATGACGGAAGTACCAGCACCGACCGGAAGACACAGCCTGCAGCGGAACCACAGAGAAGTGCATAACCACGCATGGCAAACGAAGGGAGGCGTACCAGCAAGGGAAAGTGAGCCGCCAACCGGCCGCGCGAAGGAAGAGACGTACGAGACAAGGTGCGTTCGAGATGATAGTTGCCGGAGTGACTATCGCCACAGAACCTTTGCATGCTGCAAAGGCGGCCGCTTCCTCACCACGATCCACCACGGCTTGTTGCTCTGCGACCTGCATAAAATTACCTGGGGCTGTCTTTGACGGTGCCGGTTCAACAGAAAAGACCCCTTTATAGGTGTCTTATTCCGTCGAAACAAGCACAAGGCAGCCCCTCGAGTTCTTCCTGCTCTGGGCCCGTCAGCAGCGACCTCGCTCCCGTGGTGCCACACGAGGGAGAACGCAGAGGGCAAAGAGAGAGCAGAGGGTTGGGTGGAAGTACGCAGGGCGTGCGTATAAGTCGATCTTTGAGTGCGTGAGAAAGGCCCATCACACTAGTTCCATCACACTAGTTCCAGGCTGCTTAGCCCGGGTCTCTGGTCGCGTCCCCCTCCTTCTCTTGGTCGCGCCTGGTCTTGGGTCTTGCTGGTTCGTCCGGGCTGGTCGCTTCGCGCTTCCCCTTCGTTTTGTATCACCTCCACTCCCTGCTGCACGGGCTTCTTTCGTTTGTGTCACCTGCGACGCAGGCCGCTTCACTACTCGCCTGCGCGTGGACTGCTCTGTACTCGTTGCCTTACTACGCAGGGTGCGGCGCAGGGGGCTCCGTGAGGAAGCGGCCGCCTTTGCAAAGATAAATACCCGCCCCGGGAAAGCACCCTTTTTTCTCCTCGCGGGGTAAGCACCCTTGCGGAGGAGCGTTTACCGTGCAAAACGACGCGGGGGGCACCTTTTTAAGAAGACCGAGAAGGCCGGCTAGCCAATCCTTTTCCCGAAGTTGCGGATCCAGGTTGCCGACTTCCCTTACCTACATTGTTCTGTCGGCCAGAGGCTTTTAGCCTAGGAGAGCTATTGCGGTTAACGGTACGGCCCGATGCAAGAGAATGAGATCTCCCCTGCGTGTTCCGTGCGCATCCACAAGACACCCTACTATATAAAGAAAGTGCAGCTTTTCAGGATAGTTATCCCTGTCCCTGAACCAGGGAGCTACCGGAGGTGCATGGGGCGTTCGGATGGACACCGGGTTTGTTTGTGAGATAATAAAGTCGAAGGACTGCGCTTTTCCCCCCGTTCCGAAAACTTTAAAAGGCCAGCGAGGGTGTGTATGCGTTGTTCTGTGGCAATCCGATACCGTGCGTGCAATGCTTTGCGTTGGGCGGCAACCTGGTACGTGCGTACAGCGGCTTTTCGACGAGTTTGCGCATGGATGCTTGATGCCGTGTGCCAGCTGCACACGGGGATTCGGTTGCGAGAATACCGTGTTCAGAAGAATGTTGGACCGGGAAAATCCAAATATATATTTCGCCCCCTCCCCCCCCGAAAAGCCCAAGTTTTCGTGTCAAAAATACTCGAGGGGCTAGAGGGGGAGAAAACAATACAACTACAAAGTGGGTCATTTTTGTTGAACCCTTACGCCCGCCACTAACCCAGCTTTACCTGTGTTTCGTGTGGGCTACAGCACATTTACCTCTTTTGATCTATCGCAACTGGCAGTGCATTTCCTACAAAGCAGGTGCTTATACAAGAAAAAATCCTCAAAACCTTTTCAAAACCTCCGATTCTTCCGGTCCAATATTTTCCGAACACGTTCAGAAAAAATTCTGCGTGTTTGTCCCCACTCAAGGAAAAAAAAGAGAAGGCCTCCTGCCGAGGCCTTCTTTGTGTTTTTCTTTTTTTTTTTGCATGTTTCTTTTGTGCCAGACCTTTCTGACGCGCCTGGGGGCTTGATGGGAGAGAGTTCGTCGTGCAGATGCACCGCACGAATGCCTTTGCTGGGAGGAAGATTTTAGTTGAATGTTTAGGCTAGGACACTGCCTCTCATGCATGTTTGATGCTAGCATCAAGCCTTCTCCGAAGAAAGGAGGACCGAACAGCCAAGAAAACGGACAGCGATCGACAGCACCCCAGGTTGAATTGAAACGCGGGAAGCCGGCAGTCGAAGAAGAATCCAACGTAACAGGACGTGGACACAGGAGAAAGAGTGGTCCAAGAAAAGCACGGAGAACCTTGCCCGATGTTGTTTTTTTTTTTTTTTCCCAAGTGGAAGGTCTGCCGATCGGACCGGATCGTGCCTCCCCAGTGTTGTTGTGCCAGGGCAGCCAGGACTGTCCGCAGCGCACTATCAGCAACTAGCAAGTAAGGACCACACAACTGAAAGTACAAGTTACCACACTACGGGTGACCCGGTCGGAATTTTACAATGAACGCACTGAACGGTCAACGAAACACTCTAGGGTTTCCTTTCTTCTTGCTCCTACTCTCGCGGTATTGTTTCCCCCGTCTCCAATTTTCTAGCGCTGTTTTCATTCTTTCTTGCCGTTTGGTACCAGGGAACGCCTGCTACATGGGAGCCAAGCTTGACGTGTTCGGCGGTGGTGCAGAGCCACGGGTCTACGGGTCAAGTGGCTACCGATTTCCCAAAAACAAAGCATCAAGGCGTGGTGGCGCTCGCGCTGAACAGAAGCTCGTCGAAACGGTCAGCCACAGGGCAGAGCGGACGGGGTAGCACTGTGGCTGTGCTGCCTCCGACTCAAGCTTTGCAAGCTGCGGTTTGACCGTCACGTTCCTGGACCAGGAGCGGCCTTTTTAGAGTTAAAGTTCGCTTGAAATACCGGGGTTTTAGGGTCTCCGTGTGACCGTTCATGAATGGGTTCTCTTAGAGCAAGAAAGGGCTTTATGGTTACGGATTGTATATTTAGTGCATGCTTTCGTTATGGGTTATGGCTAGCCATATCCGGGACTGTTTGTGACCGACACCAAGTACATTCCTTCGTGGAGTGTAATCTTGGGCCCCCCACGTTGTACATGTTGAGCAGGGTTTTTTCTTTTTCTTTTTCTTCTTCTTCTTCTCTTGCCGTTCGGCTGGGAGGTTTTATTGTTATGTACCTCTTACTCACCAGGCCAT
Source organism: Diplonema papillatum (assembly GCA_030068145.1). NCBI lineage: Eukaryota > Euglenozoa > Diplonemea > Diplonemida > Diplonemidae > Diplonema > Diplonema papillatum. The sequence continues at coordinate 88,838 of JAPJBO010000542.1, forward strand.
TGTTAAAAGGTAGCTCGCGACTAACATGTCCTGGACCGGTCCCGTGGACTTGGCAATACGGGTGGCTCTGTGCTCACTTCATAGGAGTTAACCATGTGCCCTCAGGAGCACGTTCACGCAGACCGACCTGAGCGAACGACGTTCATCACCGCTCGTTCCTGCGTAACACAGACTTTTCTAGCGTTATTTTCTCTTCGTCAAATGAGCTACCATGAGCTATCTGGCACGGTAGAGCGTCTACAGTATCCGGAAACAGCAAGCACTTGTTAAGTCAGTCATTCTCCTGGCGACCGTTCAAATATGGAAGAAACCATCTGGATGGTCAACTCCTCGTCATTTTCTTTGGTCCGAGGGCGTTTTTGAACTTTGAACCCGATCTTTTCATTCCGACTCTCGGTGGCTCCGAAGCTCGTTGTTGAACTCGAACAATATCCCGCACACAACAAGGCCTTCTGCGGTTGTAATGATGGCGGCAACCTGTTTGCGCCAAGTCCAACTATGTAAGCATTCTTCAACCCCGTACCCCGTGGACCCTGTGATGCGCGCCCGACAGGCTACAGCATACTACTGAAAACGAACCCGCCGGCAGGGGGGTCGCGTTGGTCCGACCTCAAAAAGAACCTTTTACCCGCGAACCCCCGTTTTGGGGGTGGAGGTGGGACTCCCATCCCAGAAGGGGACACTGCAACGAAAGCCCCACGAAAAATACTCGAGGGACTGCCTTGTGCTCATTTCGAAGGAGGCTTTTGTTGAACGCTTACGCCCGCCACTATACCCACCTGTTTCGTGTGGGCTACAGCACATTTACCTGGAGTTTTATGTCAGCTAAATCCGACCAAAGCCTTCGTGGGCTTCGCAATTCGACACAAACAGGAGTAATTCTCGTTTTGTCCGGCGAGCGCTTTAGCGGAACTGATGTGAAAGCGAGCACGAAGAGGACGGATGCGCGATCTGTCTAACCACCTGCGAACGTAGGCGATGTCCCACCTGCTGCGTTGAGAACACTCCGCAAGAAGCACGTCTGGATGCCCCACCTTGCGTTGAGAACACTCCGCACACATCGGATGCCCACCCGCTGCGTTGAGAATACTCCGCGAAAAGCAGAGGGATGCCCCACACGTGCTGCGTTGAGAACACTCCGCAAGAAGCACGCCGAGAGCGCTAAGTCCCCGGTGGGCCAGGAGGCGTCGCAGAAAAGACGCCGGAGAAACAGCTGACGCCAAGGGGCCTCGCTCCGGCCTCCGCGGTGTTTTTCTAGTTCTAAGGCGGACAGGGGCTGGACACCCAGAGGTTGTGTCTCCTCCTTCGAGTTCCTTTCAACATCCTTTTCCCATCGACAGGTTCTGGGTTTGGCTTCCCTGGTTAGGCAGCGAGCTTCAGATCGGGAACGAACCCAAAGGTTCCCGAAAACGTCAGAGGTAACACTGCGCTCGATATGCTACCTGCGGCGAACCAGCCGCCAGCCAAACTGCACGTGCCTTGATCACCAAGCAGTTTGCGAAACGTAGCAGCGCGCAGAACGCCGCGTACGCGGCCGCCTCGCCTGACGGCTCGCGTCCCAATGCTCTGCCAACCAGTGTGAAACCAGTTGGCAGGAACCCCTGTTTGGGAGAATGGGAGTCGGTCATAAAACATAGGTTAAATTGACATGAGCCTCTCAAGAGAATTTAACTCCTTTGATCTTTTGCAACTGGCAGTCTCCTCAAGCATTTCCTACAAAGCAGGTGCTCATACAAAAATAAAAACGACCCCCCTTTCAAGTATTGCCGGGTTTGTGCCGGGTTTAGGGTTTGGATCACACCAACTTAGAGAATTTCTTTTTCTCAATTTGGCCGACTGGCTTTACCGGCCTGGGCCGCCCCCTTACCAGCCTGAAAGCCGAGCAGACCGGCTTCCTAGAAACCAAGAAACCCTGTTTGGTTTCCTCAGCGAGAGCAGTGTGCCTTTGCCGGTTCTTTCCTTCAGACAACCCTTTGAGTATTTTGAGATTAAGAAGGAACCAGAAACGTTATGAGTGAAAGTTCGTTGTTTTAGGTTTGTTTGTTAGAGGAACGGGGGGGACTTTTACATTCAGACCAAATATTCATTCTTTTTTTTAGAGTGGACGCTAGCTTGAACCTTCCGGTCTTGAGCTTCCCGTGTGTGTCTTTTCATGTTGTGTTGTCTTGTTTGTGTGCAGTCAGCACCCCCTCCCAGAGACCGTACTACACGGTGGGGTCCAGCCTCAGAAGCTGGAGATAAAGATGGTACCCGGAGGGCGGGTGTTCTGCAACCAAAACGCGTGCAAATGCACACCCGAAACGCGGGTGTGACACCCGCTTTTCTTAACTCTAGCTTCAGCTCCAGCTTCTGAGGCTGGAGTTCACCATGAACTTGCGGGTTTGACTGAAGCCCCTTGGAGACTACCCCTACCTCTGACCCTACCCTGTGGACTAACTTTCACCGTACGGGTAGTCATGATGGTCAAGGTCCATCCTTTCCAATCGCACGACCAGAAGCAGCAACAGAGAAGTCGTTTGTTTTCACACGCACGTTGTCCGCACCAGGCGCAACCGGAATATTTGATCGTCGGGCGCTAAACCAAGCTCACACAGCGATTTCGTCATTGCGAGGCATACGTCGACCAGCCGGAGCGTGGTAGGAATGGCGGACGGATTTGGCGGTGATTTCGGCTGTTGTGCGCTGTGGAAAGAGCGAAGCGGACTAAGGGAAACCAGAGGGCCGTTTCCTGCACGTAAGCTTGTTCAGTGACAGCTTTAGAGGCAAGCCATAGCACCTCGTGCTGTCAACACGGAAACCATCTTCACGCCGAGACAAGCGCATCGCTGTCAATGCAAACATTGCGAAAGAGGGAATGTAGCTGCGACCCCGGCACACACAAAACACAGGAAGACCTGAGTTTCACGCGCGGGGGACCCACAGTCCCCAGCTCCCCGCCTCAGGCTATTCAGGCTCGACACGGCTAAAAAGAGGTAGTACTTGCCGCAAACGATTTCGGCTCATGCATTGAAAGAAGAATGTGCAAAATTGGTCGTCTCACTGAAGACTCCTCAGCCGTGTGTAAGGTCGCCAGAGCGCGCTCTGAGGGACTATCCCTTCGACCCACAAATGTGCTTGGGCGAGCACATTCACGCTGACGGGGATGCGTGGGTGTGCGTGTGCGCCGAAGGCGCTCAAGCAAGTTTGCTGGGTATATGTATTGTAATCCTTTTCTTGCATGGCGAAAACACGCGTCAGGGCTTACGCTCCGTTTTCGGTCTCAGAGAAAATACGTGTTAAGGTTCGAGGGGGAAAAAAAACCTTTCCCCTTATGTGCGACGGCAAAGAAAATAGCGTCGCTACAGGACTTGGCGACACCTGGCTGTGCTACTGCAAGTTTCACTGGAATACAGAAAAGGGGGAAAAACAAGGGTCTAACGACGATGGGGTAGCCTCCCGAGATAGACACCATGTGTGAGAGAATAGGCTATCCCAGGAGGTCACGGGGACGGTGGGTGGGAACCCCAAATCTCCCGGACCTCGCCACTAAAGCGGCGGAAACAAAGCTAGTGATAACCCTCGCGCGAGGGTAACAGGGGCCGCACGGCCTCGAATACAAACAGCAGGGAGGGAGGGAGGAAAAGATTTTCCCCGCCAGCCAGCCCAAAGGAACCCGAAGTTCGTTCGTAATGCCTTGTGGAATTCCCTCGATGAATCGCAAGTAGCGGTGTCCACGCGGTGTCCAACACGACGGGTTCTCCGAAGGCGTGCGGCCTTGACCACTAGTGGGCCTAGACTCCCCATGTGGACCAATAAATCAAAATCCACATGTGGTACCTGTGGATCCACACGTGGGGGAACAAAATCCAGAAATAATTAACGTGTGGAAATCCACACGTTCCACACGTGGAGCGTAAGCCCTGAGCACGCCCGTGGCTCCGTTTTCCGCCATCTCTCAGCTGTTATTTTATTTATCGGAGAAAACCATAAGGGAAGCACTTAAGTCGGGAAAATATTTATCGGAAACTGTTTCCGATAAATATTTTTTTTGTTTCCGATAAATATTTTTTTTGTTTCCGTGGGTGTTTCCACCAACACCTGGCAAGACTCCTGCCAAGACTCTTGGCAAGAGAGTACCCTGACTTGGGCCTGAGGTTGACTTTTTCTGGGGTGGTTGCTCAGAATCAGAGTTTCCAACAGCATGGCGACCGCAGTCCGACGAACTTACTGCTTTCTCTTTTTGACAGAGAGCGCTGGCGGCAGACGGGCACCACTGATAAATCTGGGGATAACAATATGTCCCATCCGATGGGCCATCGCCCCCATGCCGGGCCACGGTCACGATTGGCAGTGTCTCCGGCTGGCTCCGAAGCTCAACTCCGGAGCTGGCTCAGCAGCTCCGGAGCCACCGCCACACTGCGATTGCCGGCCCATTGCCATGTTTGTGCTTCATGATCCCCGCACACAGCCAGCTCCAAGACTTTGGCACGAGCAACGGCATCAGCGACATCACCATGATCATGCTCAAAACCTTTAGAAGACCCGGGTTCGGAATGCACACCAAAACCTCGTTTTAAGATTTCTTCTCCGCTTTGGAGGTCCAACATGACTTTTCCAAAAAAAGCCGAAACGAAAACGGCCGCCTCACTGACTGGCTCACACTCAACGGCAGTGCGAAAGTGTCAGCCGTACAGCAACATTACAATTCAATTGTATTATACGGTTGAGATGCGCCGATTCCCCGAAAAAAAAGTTCAATTGTATTATACGGTTCAATTGTATTATACGGTTCAATAGTAATTAGCCCCCCCCAGGAACCCGTATCAAAAATATTTATCGGAAACAAAAAAATATTTATCGGAAACAAAAAATATTTATCGGAAACAAAAAATATTTATCGGAAGCAGAAGAATATTTATCGGAAACAAAAAATATTTATCGGAAACAAAAGAAATATTTATCGGAAACAAAAAAAAAATATTTATCGGAAACAAAAAATATTTATCGGAAACAAATACATATTTATCGGAAACGTTCCGATAAATATTTTCCCCACTTAAGTGCTTCCGATATGGTTTTGTCTCTTTATTTATTTTATTTTATTTTTGCACGAGGAGGACCACCAAAGGGCAACTGGTGGAAACCGCGTTTGTCCGTGTTTTGCCAACCTCGCTAGGCGAGTAAGTATCTCAAGCTCAGATACAGAGGGATCGTCAGTAAGCCGTGAGCACATCCACACAAAATGCACTCGTGAGATTCCACGGGTGATCACTTGTTCACGGCAAAGCAACTGATTGCACGTTGCGGACGGATACTAGCCACACGTGCTTTGGCCGAGGCAGAGCACTCTAGTTACCACCCTCTAAGGTTGTAGCAACAATAGGCACGGTGTTTGTTTCTACGCGCCTGGGCATGGACCAGCCTGGTACGTGTTCGCTCGGCGAATCTCCTCCAAACACGCCGCCAGCGTTCTGTTGTGAGGACACAATTCATTGGTTATTAGTATTACAAAAATGATTTGCCGCTGCTCACTTCAACGAAAGCCACTCGGAGACGTTGAAGCCAGGGGTTTAAGCTTACTTTTGCTTTCAGAAGGCGTGGGTCTGTCAGCTCACCCGCCACGCTCGCACACCGTGTTGACCCACAGCGTCCGTGTCTGTTCAATGGGTTGCCCGCCGTAGCAAGGCTGTTTCTGCGCTCTCTCTCCTATATGGATAACGAAAAGGGAACCGAGTCGCAGGAAGCCTCACCAGAAAGCAAGAAATAGTTGAGCCGCAGCTTTTTGACAGAACAGAACAGATAAAACGAACTCAAAAAAAAAAAGGAAAAGAGCAGGTGGTTATCTTCGTCGCGTTTTCTCACGAAAGGGGGGGGACCAAGGGTACCTGGTAAATCGAGAGTCCAGGGCCCGGACCGGATTAGCGCTAGGGTACAGGTGCGCCAACACAATGCAGTTACCATAGGGCTGAGCGGGCCAAGGCTCTGTGGTGAAACGGTCAAAAATGTCCTGGGAAGACCTGCGGGACAAAGAAATTCCGAAGTGCGGAGTATTAGGGATTCCGCCCCCAAAATAGCTATTTGTTCCCCCTACTGCGCACTTCTTCGAGAAATACTCGAGGGGCTGCCTTGTGCTTACTTCGAAGGAGGCTAGAGGGGGAGAAAACAATACAACTACAAAGTGGGTCTTTTTTGTTGAACGCTTACGCCCGCCACTAAACCCAGATTCACCTGTGTTTCGTGTGGGCTACAGCACATTTACCTCCTTTGATCTTTTGCAGCTGGCAGCCTCCTCAAGTATTTCCTGCAAAACAGGTGCTTATACAAAAGAAAAAGTGCTCGAGTGGCAATTTGGAAAACCCGAGTGCAAGAAAACAACGTCTTCCAGGTAAGAAAATAGCTTTACTGCCAGGGGCAACTTACTTTTAATTGAGTTACACGGCCAGCCAGGCCCGTCGATGCTGTGTCGACAACATTTGGAATGCTTCTGCTGTGTGCACACATTATCACAGTCGGTAGGTTTGACTCATAGCTTTGGTAAACCTGCTTACCAGGTTGGTGTTGCAGAGGTGCTTTCCAATTCCAAGTAGTAAGCTCGTGGACTTAGCCTGTTTTCTTCTCCGTTTGTCAACCTTATCACTCCGTCTTCGCATTTTGTCCCAGGTTTGCGGGTCCGGCAGGTTTTGCAGGCGGGAGCATAGTCTGGCAAAAAAATGCTCTCGTAGAGGTAGATTCTTCGCGGATTGCCCCCTTTTTCTCTTTTTGATGACAGGCTAATTACCACTGGACACCAATTCTGCTTGGAGTGCAAGAAAAGGAAGCTTGGGGTAGAGAAAAGTAGCTCACGGTGAAACGTAAATTGCGCGGCAGTAAAAGTTTCCTTTTTCAACACCCACTGAAACCACCTCGTGACTGAGCCGTGGTATACCCAGCAGCCTGCTGGCCTGAAAAAGTTCAGGTTTCGTAGCTGTGTCGAAAAAGAAAACACTCCGAGGACGTTTTTGGACGCTTTTGAATCCGTTAAGCGCAAGGACAGAGTGGGGCCCTGGAATGGGAATTGTTAAACGACCCGTGTATAGTGCAAGTGCATTTCCTTTGGTAATCCTACAGGGGCCAAAAATCCGGGAGCTACAGGTACCCTTGCCCAGCAGGGGCAATAGGTGGAAACTGACTTTCAGCCGGGGGGGTGCCAACAAACCTGTTTCCCCCCTGAACTTCGCCAACATCTCGTATGCTTCCCCCGCACCCCCGGGGGCCCGAACCTTGTTTCGTAGAGCAAAAAGATAAACGCACCGCCGGTAGAAAGCAGAATCCCTGAACGGCGGTCAACTAGCCCGCCGTGGGGTGGTCGATTCCCTCAGGCAGGGCTTCTACCGGCGGAAGCTGCTTGGGTTCTCGGTTGGATTACCGACGATCTTGGGTGCAGTCGGTTTGTCTTTCGGCATTCATTCGTTCACTTTTTTTCCCAACGATAGCTTAATAGCTTCTTTTTCTTTTTCCTTTTCTTTTTCTGAGGGGGGTCTAACTACCACTTCACCACTTCAAAGATGCTGGCTAACATTCAACTTTATGCCTGCCCACAATTGACTTGGTTTCGTAGTGGTAGCGGAAGAGGTGCTCACACAGCTTTACTTTTTCCTTTCATGCGGGCGAACTTGGGGCAGCAGCTGGAAATGGGCGGGAAGCGCGTATCCAGCGTAAACACCAGCTCGACCCTCTTCCGGAGAAGCCACACGGGCAGTCTCTGGGACAGGGCGCGCGGCCCTCTTCCGGAGGAGTCACGGAGACAGCCTCTGGGACAGGGCACAAGGCCCTCTACCGGAGAATTCACATGGACAGTCTCTGGACAGGGCGCAAGACCCTTTTCCGGAAAAGTCACATGCGGCCCTCTTCCGGAGGAGTCACGGAGACAGCCTCTGGGTGGCTGTGTTCAACAGGGGCCGGGCTATGTAAGTACCGCCCCAGCTTTATTATCAAACCGAGCTCGTTTTGTTCAAGCAGGGGACGCCCCAGCTTTCGTCGAACGCTGTGCCTACTACGCTTACCTTCAGGACGCAACTGAAAACGCCACGGGATGCGGTGACCAGTTTTTCATTTCTTCCATCATTTCATGTTCAGGTAACAAATACTCTCCTCCTCGCCCGTCTCGCTGCTCAATACTCGCTGCTCTCGTCCTTGCTGCTGCGTGATGCCAGATTGAGAGACGGCACTAACCGTCGACAGTATGAGAACAAACTGACTGGAATCGAGGGGTTTTCGTTGACCGCACACCCTGGACTATGAGAACAAGCTGACTGGAATCCAGGGGTTTCCGTTGACCGCACACCCTGGACCACACTGGTATCAGATGAAAACTGGTCATGATCAGAGGGTCCTACTCGGGCGGTTCGGTCCTCTCACGACCACCTGTGCGACAGAAAGGTGAACTTCAATCTCTCACGGACTGTGGCATACATACTTTTCTGGACGGAAACTCATGTTCTCCGGGAGGGGAATGTCCACAAGCACACAACGTGATTCACATCGTGCTTTGTTTTCCGCCGAACAGACAAGCTATTGCGAAAGTGTTTGTATAGACTCCTCTTTTTGTATGACCATTTGCGCATCATTAAAGGTGTGTGGTTGGCCAGCACGAGATTCACTGCACAGGCACGAGGATAGACCGTCGTAGTCAAATACGCCAGCACTTTTTGGTACCTGGAGAAGGAAACGAGGAAGATTCGTTTTTTTTTTTTTTTCCTGTTGACAACTTGTGTCAGACTAGCCCACCCGGGGGTGGTTGATTCCTTCAGGCAGAGTCTCCCCGTCCTGAGCTTTGTTTGGGTCCAAGATGATGGGCGCCCTTCGGCTATTTATTTCTTTTTCCCTCTTTCGCATACTTTTCATTTTATTGGGTTGCGTCTTCCCTCACTCTTAGCGTCTTAAAAGGTCCTTTTGATGCCGAAACCAAATGGAAATTATATAAAGGAAAAGAAAAATCCCTCCCTCCGCCTGTCCCTCCCTCTCATCGCAGGTAATTCAAGATGGCAGCGGTCCAGCGGTTGGTTAGCGGATCGTCGTATGTCGATTTAACACGCTCAGCAACGAACTTCAGCGCCGGCGGCCTTCGTAGAGCGAAATCCTCCATCACGTCTTTTACGCTGGGCAGTCCTTGCGGGTAGGCCTCCTTTTTTTTTTTTTTTTTTTTCAGGGCGCAGGTTTCTTTGTTGTTGAGGAGAAATACGCAGTTTCGTTCAGTTCTTTACAGTGTTCGTTAAAAAAGACAACGGGCATTATCGGCGCGCTTTCGTGACGCTTTGTTCGTTCTTCTTTGTTGAGCTGCTTTTTAGAGTGTGAGTTCACTTAGAGATCCGGGGTTTTATAGTCTCCGGGTGACCATTGCCGTAAAGGTTCCTTCAAGGTATCGTATGCTAGTGTATCTGCGGTAGTGGCAGTACGTGTGCGTGTGCTATGGTCTGCTTATGCGGTCTGACGTATAACGTTGATCTCTTCTCTCTTTTTTCGTCAGGAGGCTTTTAGAGTTATAGTTCGCATGATAATCCGGGATTTCAAAGTCTGTGTGACAATCAGTCGGTAATTATTAATCTTCTAAGACTACGTCTCATACACGACAAAGAATTTGGGGCTCTTTTCTGCTTAGCTCAATCTTCTGTTCTGGTCAGTGTGGGGCCGGTCAATCGGCGCGCTGTTGAGCCTTCGTGTTTGAACCCGAGAAAGCAATACAAGAAGCTCCAGCCTGCACATTGGAAACAACGTTCATTTCTTTCTGAAAGGGGAAGCAGTTTCAGAGTAGTTGACCACGAACTTAGCTGATGTTGAAAATGCTCAACATTTCTTGTACAATGTGCCGGCTTCTCAAGCTTGAAACAGTCTAAAAAGAAAAGGAAGCACTCTAGCTCTCACTCTGTTGGTTTTTTGAAAGCTTTCGTATTTTACTCCTCAAGGGGGTCGTGCAACGCGACAGTATTTTTTCTGGGTGGCCCAAAAAAAGAAGAAATAAACAACGAAGACCGACCGCTCAACACAAGAAACAGTCGAAATGGTTCTTTTTTCTCTCGATCTCTCTCTCTCTCTCTCTCTCTCTCTCTCTCTCTCTCTCTCTCTCTCTCTCTCTCTCTCTCTCTCTCTCTCTCTCTCTCTCTCTCTCTCTCTCTCTCTCTAAAAAAACTCTTTAACTCTTAAAAAAATGCCGTCAACTCTCATAAACTGAAAAAAAAAAAGAAATCGGGATCGACGGTAACACAAAAAAACGCAGCAACAGACATCAATGAAAACTAAGAAGAAAACCGACGGTGCAATCGGGTGTGCTTTGGGTTCCGGACCCCACGTCCTCATTTTTCTTCTCCGTCTTGTAAGCCAACACAATTGTTAGGCAAACCGCACGATTGCCAGCCCGAAAGAAAAGAAGGCGAAAAGAGGGCGTCAGTCGGTCAGGACCTGCGTTGTCCGTTCGTAATTCTTTCTGAAAGTTGGGCAAAGACCTGAGGTGCACCGACTTTCGATATTGTCAAACGCACAAAAGAAGCGGGAGCACATTGTTCGCGAAAAGACGAAGTGGGCCGCAGTATATAGTTGGGTGAGCAATGGGTGCGCGCCTAGTCGTGATGTAAGCACCATTTTCCAGTCATTCCTAAAGGCAACCTGCAGGCAATGGATGTCCAAAACAGATAGCACTCACGAAAACGTGCTGACAGAGTGCCATACCAAGAGCTTCCCGTCCAGCTCTGTGTCATCAAGCATGAGTCTTGGTGAGAAAAAATGCGCCGAGGGTACACAGCACTTGTAGTCATCGTGTGTGTGTGTGTGTATGGGCGTGGGTTGAGTGAGTCCACACAACTGCCAATGTACAGGAGGAGCCGCCTCCAAACGTGTATGCAGTTAATAACCGTACACCGCGCAAGTAGGAGAAAGAAGACAGGAAAACTAGAGGTTGTCGTTGATAAACCTGAGCTCAGATCCTGAACGTGCTTCTGGCAATTGAACATGATTGGGGGGTCCTACTCGGGCGGCAGTTTCCTCACACGTTGCATGTGGCTAGATGTTAAACGAGAACAGCGGTTCAACGAGGTCATCTCTCCCTACGTCCTGTGGCCTTCCACATCAGTAAGGAAGAGCGCGTGGTGCTTCCCCCACCACGCGCTCTTCCCACCACTGAGTGAAGGATTGTTCAGGAAACGGTCGTGAGCGAAACCCGACCAGGTAACGACCGTTTCACTGTCTTCTTTGTTTTGTGATGCGAACATCACGAGGTGCTGTCCGAAGACACCGCCCACGTGAGCACTGTTAAGCATTGAGTTCTTCGTCGGCCATTGGCTGCTTAGCAGCACTTCGTTCCGCGTCGCGTCAAGTACATGATGCTGGCGGTAGGGATCGGCGACCGCAACTTAATAAGGTGCGGTCAACAGTGTCGCCTCGTGAAGGCCCACCCATAATCGGCAAAAAGTAAAAAGAAGGTCGTTTAGAGTGACAGCTCGCTTTTTGTGACAGTTTCTTGCGGGATGAGTGACAGAGTGAACGAAGAAGCTCGTCAGATACTCGAGAAGATTCGTCTTTGGAGTAGTGGAGGTGTTGAAGATGAAGACCTCCACGACGGGGGATCTCTAAAATACTCGAGGGACTGCCTTGTGCTCATTTCGACGGAGGCTGGGAGGGGAGAAAACAATACAACTACAAAGTGGGTCCTTTTTGTTGAACGCCCGCCACTAAACCCAGATTTTCCTGTGTTTCGTGTGGGCTACAGCACATTTACCTCCTTTGATCTTTCGCAACTGGCACCTCAAGCATTTCCTACAAAGCAGGTGCGTATGCAACAACAAAAGCGTGTTCTGTCCTTGGTAGCGATACGGGGCAGCAGCACCTATCTACCTGACGTCACAAGGCCAGGCAATCTCGAGTTAAGCGCACCAGAGCCTCACGAGTCACCCTTGACGGACGGGCTTTAGAATCTCGTTTCTTCTAAGTACTCTTCTTTTGCATTTGTTTCGAATGCATTGCGCAGAATCTCCCGGTGTGACAATGGCCTCACGACTTCTGTTCAGGGACTCCGCAGGCCCACCCTTAACAGGCCGGGGTTTTTGGAGTCTCCTTGTCTCTTTTGTTCGGGCTGTAACAAATATGGTCTCTGAGGAGGCAGTTTCCTGCATCTCCTGGTTATCGCAAAATTAAGTGCGCTTGGCTAAGGCCGGCGCGTGGCGAGACTGGAGGCAGCAGTTAAAGTTCGGGGAACAGTAAAGTTCGGGCGAAGCTAAGTTCGGGCAATGCTGGTGAAGCTAAGTTCGAGTGATGCTAAGTTCGGGCGTTGCTAAGCGCTCAGGCTGCGCTGGTACTAAAAAACAGTTCGGGCACGAAGCGAAGTTCGGCCAGGGTGGTAAAGTCCGGGTGAAGCCAAGGTCGGTGCTCGTGCCCGGGGGGGGACACCCCCCCCGGACCCCCCCCGACCCACCGAGTGCGGGAAAAGTTTGGCGCTGGTACCCGGGTGGGCGCCCCCCCCGCCGCCCCCCGGCGAAGCAAAAGTTCGGGCGCAGCTAAGTTCTGGTGAAGCTCAGTTCAGACGATAATAAGTTCGAGTGATGCTAAGTTCGGGCGGAGCTAAGTTCTGGTGAAGCAAAGTTCGGGCGCAGCTGAGTTCGGGCGAAGCAACGCTCGGGCGAAGCTAAGTTCTGGCGAAGCAAAGTTCGGGCGCTGCAAAGTTCGGGCGATGCTAAATTCTGGTACGGGGGCAGCTGAGTTCGGACGAAGCAAAAATCGCGCGAAGCTGAGTTCTGGTGAAGCAAAGTTCGGTTCTCGTAGCAAGTTTGGCCTGTGATGGCAAGCTCAAATACCGCGAGATACTGAGAAACTCCGGCAAAAACGCAATTTTCGGGCACATTTGACCCCGAAACGCAACAAACCTCGAAAACATTCTTCGACCGGAAAAATGTCAAGGGCGGGAAGGCCTACTGGCCTGAAAGCCGTCACCCGCTCACTCTGCCACGCCCCTGCCTACTGGCAGGCGGGAGAAAGTTATATCCGCAATATTATCCAGTCCAAAAACAATACGGTTTCATAATTGTTGCAAGAAAAGCCGGGTTGGCTCGAATAGAGGCTATTCACATTGCATGTTCATAGGACCTCCAGTCTCGAAAGATTCTTGAACTTCGGCACGTGCGGCACAACTGAAGTTCGCATTCTCTGAACGGTTTCGGGTTTTAAGACGCCGGTACTTGTTCTTACTTTGGCTTTGCGGGCTTGTGGCGACGGACGCCTTCCACCACTTTTCTTTCCTGAGACCTTGCTTCTTTTTTTGCTCCCCCGACGACAGTGATTATTCTAATCTTCAAGAGTCTTGAAAACCTTGAAGATTTTGTCTTCTATGGCCGCTGGTAACATGGGGGGAGGCTTTCACGTGGCGATACAGCCAGGGTTTACGCTCCGTTTTCGGTCTCAGAGAAGATACGTGTGGTCACATGTGGGCGCCGGAAATGTTCCCGTCAGTACAGATGTACTACTAAAACCGTACACCGCGAGAGTAGGAAGGAGAAAGTAGTAAGGGAAACTAAAGTTTTCGTTGACCGCACTACCCTGAGCCCAAATCCTGGACGTGGTTTCAGGTGGCAAATTTGGCAAATGATCATGATCAGAAGGTCCTACTTGTTAGTTTCCTCACACATTGCATGTGGCTAAAAAACTATATCAAAATCCACATGTGGTACCTGTGGATCCACACGTGGGGGGGGAAAAATCCAAAAGAAATTAACGTGTGGAAATCCACACGTTCCGTGGAGCGTAAGCCCTGGATACAGCGCATTCGCTCTGTGCGGCTCTGCGCAAGCGGCTACATCCTAGCACCTTCCGCGTTCATTGGCCACAAGTTCTTTTTTGTGTGAGGATGCTTGACCGCTGCACTGTGGTTGTTGGTGCGCTGAGAGCAAAAGGACTTGTTACCGACGATCCCGAATGGACGTACAGATTGGTGTCTTTCGACCTTTTGTGTGCTTGTGAGGTTCAGCTTAGTGCGTGCTTGAGGTGATCAGTGGGGTTCCCAAAAGAAATGTTTTGTGGTATCGTATCTTCGAGCTAGACTTGATCTCGTGCATTAGCCAAGTATCCCATTCTGTTGCTTTTCCGCTTTTTTTTTTTTTTTTTTTTTTTTTGTGTTTCCGACGATCCCGTGGGACGTACAGATTGGTGTCTTTCGACCTTTGTTTGTTTGTGAGGTTCAGCTTGGTGCGTGTGGTCGGTGGGCGGGGGGGTTGGTTAGGAAGCTCTACTGTATCGGGCTAGACTTTAATTCATGCTTGAGCCAGGATGCCCACTCCGCAGCCTTTCCGCTGGGCTCTTGGTAGCTGATCCGCTCGCATACACTTTTCATTACAGTGGCGTTGCGCGCTGCGAAGTCGTCCATGATTTGCCAGTACGTCACGTTGCATTGTCCATAAATTCTCGCCAGGTCTGCTTCGGGTCCATAACTCCGCACGTGAAGCTCGTCGTTGGCCGTGAGCACGTGCTTAGCACTTCCTCGTTCATCGCATCCTACGACGGCGCACGCCTCGCTCGTTCTAAAATTTTTTTTTTTTTTTGAAGATATCTTCAAGGCCAGCCTTGACGATATCTTCAAGCGAGATTCTGGGAATTTCTTTATTTTCGGAGATAAATGGCCCTCCATCTTCATCAAATAATCTCTGCCCGACGACAACGATTGCCAGACGAGCCCACCCGAAGGCAGTTGCTTTCTGTAGGCAGCTTTTCTCTACCGACGGCGCTTTTTTTCCCTTCTTCATGTTGTTGTCGAACTGAGACGACAACTACTACTACTTGTTCGCAGCAGCCGGAGCCAGCCAGGGGGTGGGTCTTGCTTCGCGTTTTGTGTTACCGTCGATCCTGAAGGACGATCGGTTCGGTATGGGACGCGTCAGTTAGACTCACTTGCCGGCATAGCGGGATCCCCACCCCCACCTTTATATTTTTTGACGGACACAGATGACGGCATGGCAAACCATGGCTTTGTCCTATCGGCTACTGTGGCCGACGCCCCCCGCCCCCCCACCCCCCCCCCCAGGGGTGGAAACTGAATCTGGCCCGTCTGGGTTTTGGGTTTTATGTTTCCTGGGGGGGGTGGCTTGTCCAGGACACCAGCGTTTGTACTTAGAAGAATTCGAGGCCCACCTCACGGATTTTGTGAAAGTTTGAAGAATGGGGGGTCCGGGGGGGCAAGCCCCCCGGCCGGACGGTACGGTACGCCAAGGTACGCCTTCGGCGTTTTTTCGCGTTGATCTTCGGAAACCCAGTGCTTCTAGTGGTTGTCCCGAAAAGTACATTTGCGCCGGTAAAGACCGGCGCCCAGCGAGACTAGAGGCAGCAGTTAAAGTAAAGGGCACATTAGACCTGAAAACCAACAAACCCCGAAAAATCATTATCGACCGGAAAAGTGTCCTCGGCCGGGTTCGAACCGGGGTCTTCAAGCCCCGAAGACGTGCACCGTTCACTCTGCCATAACGGTACCAGTTCCAAGGGGGGAAAACTTCCTAAGGAGACCCTTTACGAAACGACACTATAAAAAAGTGCCCCCGGGCTTCGCCCGCAGACCCCCTAAAAAGTGGGGTTGGCTCGATAGAGCTATTAGCATACCTCTAGTCTCGGACTATACAATATATTACAGTATGTGGCATATATTTGCGGGAATATCAAAATACAATCATTCCCCGCAAGTTACCCCTCCGAACCTTCAACTCGTATGGGATAGCCGGAATATTCAACATTATCTATCATCAGACGCAGAGTATGCTTGCGGACAACGTCCCGAATGGCAAGACAAGGAAAGAAACTCCGAAGCTGTGCTTTCAGTTTTCCCCAGTTCCAGGTCAGGGTGAGAACCAAAGTGAAAAGTCCTAGCAAGCAAGCCGTCTTTGTTTTTACCAAAAAAATGAAATTTCGCTGAAGCCGTAACAACAGGGAGCAGAATAGGCGAAGCAGATGCAGGCTGCTATGGAGCTGCTACGGCAGACGGCGCTGCAGAGGCTGATGTGGACCCTCTTGGCCGAGAAGGGGCAGGTTTTGACTGAGCAGTGATGGCAGGTGACGACGTAGCTGCGTTGGCGGCTGGGGTAACTCGTGAACGAGCACCCGCGGAAGGGGTGCTTCTTAGGGTGGCGATGGGCTGCGACGCGGTAGATGCTTTGGCAGCCGGGGCAACTTGTGATCGAGCACCCGCGGAAGGGGTGCTTTGAGCTTTCGGCTGCTGCCCAGGCAATGAGGTAGCTGCGTTGGCGTACCAGCCAGGGCTGTGGTTGTTCGGGGGGACAGCGGAGTTGTCGTTGACCAGATGACAGGAAACGCGCGCTGTTCCGAAGCTCGGCGACCGTACAAGACGAGGGCGCAGGCAGAGGTGGCGGAACTGCGGCAGAAAGGCACCGACATCAAGTTGGAGCACGTGCCGCGCGAGCAGAATATCGACGCCGATGCTCTTTCGAATCGCGCGATGGATGAGGTTCAGAGACGAGCGACAGCCGAGTATCGGGACTCGGCGACCTCGAAATCGTACGCGATGAAGAGCGCGATGCGACGGCTGACGAGTATCGTGCAGACGCCGATGCACCCGGCGCTTGAGATGCAAGTCAACGTCCTGACGTCTCTCGGAGGCGGGAACATGGCCAGACTCAACAAGAGACCACAAATAGCGAACCAGCCGTTTGAAGCTGTGATGCGCGCCTACGAAGCCGCCGCACAAGAGCAGACGGCGAAGAAGGCCGGCGACAAGGTGCGAGCCGGAGCTCCGCAAAGCTGCAACACTGAATGGCAGTTTTCGACCACAGACGCAATACCCGTCGCGATGGGAGCGCAAGCAGGCTCGATGGAAGCATGAAGTCAAGCAGGAGAGACGAACTGCGCAGACTGAGCGCAAGACGTGCCAAGGGCAGACCAGGACGTTGGGACCGTGCAAAGTCGAAGAAGGAGTCCAAAAGCGAAGCAACAACACCAACGCGGAAACGCAACTGCCCTCAATGTACCCAGCCAAATTTGACTGAAAAACAGTGTAACCTCAATGTAACCAGCAGAATCCGACTGAAAAACAGTGTAACCTCAATGTAACCAGCAGAATTTGAGTCAAAAACAGTGTAACCTCAATGTAACCAGCCAAATTTGACTGAAAAACATTCAAATTTGACTGAAAAACAGTGTAACCTCAATGTAACCAGCCAAATTTGACTGAAAAACAGTGTACCCTCAATGTAACCAGCAGAATCCGAGTCAAAAACAGTGTAACCTCAATGTAACCAGCCTAATTTGCTGAAAAACAGTGTAACCTCAATGTAACCAGCCAAATTTGACTGAAAAACAGTGTACCCTCAATGTAACCAGCCAAATTTGACAGAAAAACAGTGTACCCTCAATGTAACCGGCCGAATTCGACTGAAAAACATTCAAATTTTACTGAAAAACAGTGTAACCTTAATGTAACAAGCCAAAATTGACTGAAAAACAGTGCAACCTCAATGTAACCCGCAGAATCCGAGTCAAAAACAGTGTAACCTCAATGTAACCAGCCTAATTTGCTGGAAAAACAGTGTAACCTCAATGTAACCAGCCAAATTTGACAGAAAAACAGTGTACCCTCAATGTAACCGGCCGAATTCGACTGAAAAACATTCAAATTTTACTGAAAAACAGTGTAACCTTAATGTAACAAGCCAAAATTGACTGAAAAACAGTGCAACCTCAATGTAACCCGCAGAATCCGAGTCAAAAACAGTTTAACCTCAATGTAACCAGCCTAATTTGACTGAAAAACAGTGTGCCCTCAATGTAACCAGCCAAATTTGTTTGTGCGATTTGACCTGTGCGCGTTCAGGTTCAACCGCTGCCAACGTTCCTTTTTAGCTGTAACAAGTATGCTCACTAAGGTGGTTACTGGTTATCGCAAAAAACAGTGTACCCTCAATGTAACCAGCAGAATCCGAGTCAAAAACAGTGTAACCTCAATGTAACCAGCCTAAATTGACAGACTGGTTACACTCGGTTACAGTGGTTACATGCTGGTTACAAGTGGTTACAGCGGTTACATCCCGGTTACAGACTGGTTACACTCGGTTACAGTGGTTACATGCTGGTTACAAGTGGTTACAGCGGTTACATCCCGGTTACAGACTGGTTACACTCGGTTACAGTGGTTACATGCTGGTTACAAGTGGTTACAGCGGTTACATCCCGGTTACAGACTGGTTACACTCGGTTACAGTGGTTACATGCTGGTTACAAGTGGTTACAGCGGTTACATCCCGGTTACAGACTGGTTACACTCGGTTACAGTGGTTACATGCTGGTTACAAGTGGTTACAGCGGTTACATCCCGGTTACAGACTGGTTACACTCGGTTACAGTGGTTACATGCTGGTTACAAGTGGTTACAGCGGTTACATCCCGGTTACAGACTGGTTACACTCGGTTACAGTGGTTACATGCTGGTTACAAGTGGTTACAGCGGTTACATCCCGGTTACAGACTGGTTACACTCGGTTACAGTGGTTACATGCTGGTTACAAGTGGTTACAGCGGTTACATCCCGGTTACAGACTGGTTACACTCGGTTACAGTGGTTACATGCTGGTTACAAGTGGTTACAGCGGTTACATCCCGGTTACAGACTGGTTACACTCGGTTACAGTGGTTACATGCTGGTTACAAGTGGTTACAGCGGTTACATCCCGGTTACAGACTGGTTACACTCGGTTACAGTGGTTACATGCTGGTTACAAGTGGTTACAGCGGTTACATCCCGGTTACAGACTGGTTACACTCGGTTACAGTGGTTACATGCTGGTTACAGCGGTTACATCCCGGTTACAGACTGGTTACACCCGGTTACAGTGGTTACAGACTGGTTACGCACTAGTTAAACTCGGTTACAGGTCTCGTTGGTGGGGGACTCGAAACTAAGAAATACGAGTGTGAGAAGGTTCGTAAAGCTTCACAGATTCCCTCGGAAATCCGTGAAGCTTGAGGTTTTTCACCGCACGATCTGTGTCGCTGTACCGTACCGTTCGGCCGGGGGGCGGTGCCCCCCGGATCCCCCCCTCTTATTTGGAAGGAT
Source organism: Diplonema papillatum (assembly GCA_030068145.1). Taxonomy (NCBI): domain Eukaryota; phylum Euglenozoa; class Diplonemea; order Diplonemida; family Diplonemidae; genus Diplonema; species Diplonema papillatum. Next base: position 107,880 of record JAPJBO010000542.1, read on the forward strand.
TGGTGCAAAGAAAAGCCGGGCTTCGCCCGTTTAGATTCGGAGGTGTGTATACAAGATCGGGAAAAAGGACCAGCCGCCCAGTAGTGGCTGGCCACCAAATACTAGGTGTCTGGAGACCTTGGGTTTTGGGTTTTATGTTTCCATCTATGCCCCCCCCCCCCCCTTTTTTTATCCCGGTGGCGGACATATGGCGGCACGGCAAACCATAAGAAATGGTAATCGTGGTCAACTTTCTTTTTTGTTTGTATGTGTCTCTTTTTCTTTGAAATAAGGCCCGAGACCCCCCCCTCCCCATGCCGGACATTGTCCGCCAAAGTCTAACTGACACGTTCCCTATCTTATTTTTTTTTTCTTTCGTGAGGGCAGGGGTTATTCTAATCCCCGAAATTCGGGAAAAGCATGGTTAAAAAGTCTGTAATATGGCCGGCAAGATTTTTCTTTTTTTCCACGTTGAGCGAGGTTTTCTGAATGGCCTGCAATCCTGGTATGCGACCATCGTGGACGTGTTGCTGCTTCGCCACGTTGCTGTAGACCCCACCTGTGGGTCCTGCGGGTCCTGTAGCCTCCGTGTCTCTGACCTTGCAAGCTCAAGAAAAGTTCTCACCAACTCCTGTGGTCAAAAAATTTTTTTTAACCACCGGCCTGTTTGTTTTGAGAACACTTTTGTTTTTTGGTGCAGAAACCTTTTTTTAACCATGCAGGATAATCCCTGCCCAAGGGTCGCGACAGATTTGTGCCCTGTTGTGATGAGGAGGTTGACCAGACCTCCAAGCCGCCTTCTACAAATCACGGCTACAACACGAGGATGCAGCCCTGCTTTGATGTGCAGTGCCATCACAGGGTCTCACGAATCTGACTCAGCTGCATCAGATACGAGTTGTACCGGAAAGCTCGCTCAGGGAGGTGGCGCCGCTCACCTGCCAATCTCACGATTGACCGCGGCCCCGAAGCTTCTCTCGTACAAAAAAAAAATAAACAGGAACTGAAGTGCTTGCATACTTTCAAAAAGATACTCGAGGGGCTGCCTTTTGCTTATCCGACGGAGGCTAAAGGTAGAGAAACAACTACAAAGCGGGTCTTTTTCGTTGAACGCGGAACCCAGATTTACCTGGACTTCGTATGGGCTACAGCAAATTTGCCTCCTCTGAGGTTTCGCAACTGGCAGCCTCCCTCGTAGAGGCTTGGGGGGGGGGGGGGGGGGGGGGAGTTGGTGGTGGAATCGGAATTTAGTTTAAGGTTTAAGAGGTCTGCCTTGCATGTATGCTGATGCTAGCATTTGAAATGAGAGGAAAGAAGAGGGGAGTACAAGACTCCGTAAGTAGGGAGAGAAACCATGATGGGCTGGTCCTCTGTCTCCATCTTGCGAGGATGGTGTGTGCTCTACGGGCCAGACTTTGTGCGAAACGACGGCGACTCGTCAATGTGGCACCATCGGCTTAGCCCTACAGTTTCTGTACTTCCATGGTACAGCAGGTTGTTGCAATGAATCAACGACGAGGGCACACACCGCGACGAAAACAACGGTCTTACAAAGGCCACCGGAGACTTTAAAATTCCGGAATCTCAAGCGAACTTTTAACTCTAGGATGCGAGGTCTAAACAGAGACCAAAACAAGACAAATCACACCCCTAGTGTGCACTGACAAGACCGAGCCTTTGCATTCAGTTTAAGAACCAATATCGGAGCTGGGCTGCACTGAGCAATCAGCATTAACTGACCAATGGTGAGTTGAAAAGTTTTCGTCTTTTTCGCGTGTACAGGATACAAATATACAACTAGTATATGCAGTGGTGAAATGGTGTAAAAGATATTCGCCACAAACGTGAAGGGTAGTGAAGCGGTGGTTAGGATGATGTATGACTTACTTCTAATCCGGACATTTTCCGTTTAGAAACCCTCAAAAAGTCCCCCGTCAGGATATGAACCCCTCACACGGGGAGGGAGATCCTGTACACTATTTCTAGGCTTCGCATAACTTTTGGCGTGCAGCCGGTTGTAGAAGGTCATGAAGGTCATGATGATTCATGTCAGTTCCGCGCATACGATCGCGGAAGTGTTGCCTTCCCCCCACACACCAGCTACTTTTGTTGCTTCTTTTTACGGGTTTCCAGGTTATCTGCTCCCCATCTCCACCAGATTCACGAGGAGCGAAGGCTGTTGCTGACCTTTCATCATCCCGCGTTGAGATGGCTTCATAGAGGTGGGATGATGGCGGTCCAGAGGCAACAGAACCAGGACAGCCTCGGAGTTATCCGGAGTGGGTCACACAGGAAGAAAGGAGCGGGCAGGATGGTCATCATCAAAGAACAAGGGTTGGAAAACGAGGGTTGTTGTGCTCTCACACTTACTGAGGCACACACACACTAACACTGGCTAGCCAGATCTCTCACACAGCCACCACACACACACACACACACACACACAGATATCGGCAGTAACGGAAGTGCATTGCGCAACTGGGCTAGACTCCGCTCAGGGGTTGCCCATTACTTAAACACACACACACACACACACACACACACACACACACACACACACACACACACACACACACACACACACACACACACACACACACACACACACACACACACACACACACACACACACACACACACACACACACACACACATACACAGGGCTATATTCTGCGCAGGGATTACACCCCACAACTGAGATCTAACACACAGACACATGCGACGAGGGCGAAGCTGACAACAAAGGGATCGCGAGGTGCTATTCAAGGCACCACCCCTAGTTGAACACGGACCCTCACTCGCAACCTGCGGGAGCATCGGCGGTTACTTGAAGCTGAAGGAGTCGTGGACGCCTCTCGGACAGGAAGGCACCACGTGAAAACGGGTCTACAACACACAGTGTGTGTCACATACACGTGTGCGCGCGGACACACTCTCGCTAAGGGGGGCGCCACGTTAAAACGAGTCCGCAACACATACACGTGTGCAGTCACAGTTTCGTGAACTCTTACACTTGCACTCGCAATTGTGCGATACCGACCATCCACCAACTACTAGATTATAGCTAGATGACCGACGCACACTTGCAGTCACTGGCTAGCCCGATGTGCTCAGGTCCGACGGCCGGCGGGGCAGCACTGCGGGGGGAATGGGGTGGGAGAACATTTCCGGAGTTGGGGTTTGCACTGACAAAACGAAGTAACGGACGATCTGCGGCCAAAGGTGATGAGCATGATGAAGGCAACAGTTTGTTGTTCTCGTGTGTACAGGGCAGGGTAAGCATTTCTGGGGGAGTTTCCTGTACCAGCGTATATTTATCTAGCGTTTATTGTGGTTTAGAGGTTCGGTGTTTTAGGGTCTCCGGTTACCATTGAGGCTGTGAGGCGGGTAGTATGAGGGTAGTAGGTATGCTTATACACTTTTAACTACGGCTGGCCATGTTTGTAAGTGTTGCGACTGACACCAAGAATAAATTCGCTTCGAATTTAGTCTTGGGCCCCCCACGCGCATGCATGTTGAGCAGGGGTTGCCGTTATCGTTGGCTTCGTCTTTCTCTCTCACGTGCAACCGCTGTTTGGAAATGTTCTCCCGTGAGTACAAATGTACTAGAGAAAATACTCGAGGGGCTTGTGCTTATTTCGACTGAAGCTAGGGGGGAGAAACAAAACAACTACAAAGTGGGTCATTTTTGTTGAAAGCTTCCACCCGGCCACTAAACCCAGATTTACCTGTGTTTCGGCGGTTTGTGGCTACTACAGCACATTACCTCCTTTGACAGAGTGAGGCGATGCCTCCCATCTCACCTTTTGAGACACGGCTGTGTCACGCACACTCTTGACAGACGTTCGCTGTGTGTGTTACAATCGCAGGTAGTGAGGGGAGCACCACACTATTAAAGATTTCGCAACAAGTATTTTCCTACACGAAGCAGGTGCTTGCAAACAAGAAAAACTAATTCCGGACAACCGGTTCCTGAAAAAGTGTCTGCTGCTGCTGCTGCTGCTGCTGCTGCAGGCTTGCGTGCTGCACGTTGGGGACGGCCGCGAAGTGCATGGGCTGCGGGGCCACCTGGAGCGCGGGTGCCGGGGCCAGCTGCTGCGGGCCGGCCCAAACGGCGGCGACCTGCTGCGGGGGTGCGGCGGGCGGCATTCCCGCCTGCTGGACGATCCACTGGCCGCCGGCGCTGAGCACCACGCTCGGCGCCGACGCACCATATGACACGGGGACGACGACACGCTGCATGGGCTGCTGCGAGAACCCGGGCGTCGGGCCGCCGAAGGACCCGACGGAGATGGCCTGCGTGTAGCCATGGCCGAGGGGCTGCTGCAGAAGCTGCACACCCGGCATGCCGGAGAGCAGACGTTGCTGCGGGGCCCCCGCGTCGGGGGCGGGCGAGGCCGCGACGAAGGTCGGAGGCGGCTGCCCCTGGTCGCCGCCGCCGGCGGCGGCCGCGTTGCAGATCTGGACTTGGAACGGGACTTGGAACGGGTGCTGCAGGACGGCTTGGGCCCGGGGCAGGTTCGCGAGGTCGACGACAACCGGCTGCTGCGCGGGGCCCGCCGCGAAGAAGGCGGGCGCCTCGCCGGGCCGCGGGCCCGCCTGCGGCAGGTGGTCCGCCGCCGCCGCCGGCCGCGCCTGCACCAGGGTTTGCACCAAGCCGACGGCTTGCTGCTGCTGCTGCTGCTGCTGCTGCTGCTGCTGCTGCTGCTGCTGCTGCTGCTGCTGCTGCTGCTGCTGCTGCTGCTGCTGCTGCTGCTGCTGCTGCTGCTGCTGCTGCTGCTGCGCCATCGCGCCCGGAAGCCCAGCGGCGAGCATGCTGGAGGGGGGGTGGTCGTGCTCCTGCCACGCCGCGTTCTGCCTATCGACGGTGTATTCCACGGGGGACCAACCCGGTTGCTTCAGCTTCCCCGCGTCTTGATACTGCGGCATCCTGCCCGCCGAGTGGTCGCCGCCGTAATCGTTCTGCGCGGCGTTCGCATTGCTGTTGCTGTTGCCGGCGCTGTTGTTGTTGGCGTTGCTGTTGCCGTCGGACAGCGGCGTCGTCGGCGACGTGTTGGCGCGCGCGAACGCGGCCTTCGTGACGAGCGGCGGCTGGCCCTCTGCGTTCAACTCGGCGCCCGGGTGGACGGGCAGACGGGGGAAGGCGAGCGTCTTCTGCTGCCGGAAAAACTCCCCGTACGACACGGGCTTCGAGTTCACGTTGTTCTTCTGCCGGAGGCACCGCTGGAAGTCGCTGTGGACGCCCTTGTTCGGGAACGCGAGAAACATGGACGGACCGTTTTTCGACGAAATAATCGATCTCGCGGTCGCGATGTAATTGTACGCGAACCGCACGTCTTCGAGGGCGACGGACTGCAACAGCAGCGAAGCCGGAGTTTCGGCGGTGACGTACTCCCCTGTGACGACGACCCTCACGTCGAGTAGCGTCTGCCACGCCTTCTCCTTCCCGAAGGCCCACATCGCCGGGTACTCGTCTTTGCCGCCGTCCGCCAGCCCTGGCTGGAACCCCGCGGTGCCGTCCTGCGCAAGCGGCAGCAGCTGCAGCGGCTGCGGATACGGCTCGTGCACGATGGACAGCCCTTGGGGCACCGGTGCCATCATTTTTCCTCTTTCGACGGCGCGCGGCGGATCGGGCCAACAAACGGCCGGACGTGTGCCGTGTTCGAGTGGGGAAAAAAACCCCCCCCCTTCTCGCCTCTGTTAAAAATGCCGGACTCGAAACGGGTCCTCTTCCCACCCAAAAAAAGAAGCAAAAAAGAAGAGAAAAGAACGCGGGGAAAGCAGATATTTCTTCGGGGGGGGACTCTTCGTTCTTTTTTTCTTTTTCGTTCTTCTTTTCTTTTTCTTTCTTGGTTCCTCTTTTTCCTCCTCTTTCTCTTCTCTTCTTCTTTTGTTTGCTTCTTTGAAAGCAAACCCAAAAAAAGAATTCAGGGATGAAAATAACTCAGAAAAAGTGTACTATTTTCTTTCTCCTAATATTCCAACAAGGAAATCAGGGATCTCTATCTGTATCTGTATGCTGAGTCTCTCCGCCCTTCTCTTTGGTTCACGGCCGGCCGGTATGATACTCAGCCAGCGTGTCCTTTTGACTTCCAACCGCGACTCTTTTCGCCGTTGTCGTTTCGTCTAGTCGGCGGACGCGTCTTCGCCAGCCGTTTCCCAGCTTCCTTTCGACTCCCTGTTTTCGTGCTTTTTCTCTCTTCCTGGTGTTTTGGGTGCAAAGTGAAGTAGTAGTGGTGTGTTGTTGTGCAACAAGACTGCCCCTGCATGCATTGCCCGTCGTTGCCCATCGCCGCATTGGCACCTTCCCATCACGGATCTGGGAGTGCCGCAGGCGGACGAATTAGCGAGATTCAAGACCAGGCGACCAAGAGAAGGAGGGGGACGCGACCCAGAGACCCGGGTTAAGCGGCCTGGAACCAGTGTGATGGGCCACGCACTCAAAGTTCGACTTATATGCGGCGCTGTCGCATCGTGTCGTTGGGATGCCTGCTGGTGGTGGCAGCGTCTGCAGCACTGGTCAGAGGCTGGTTGCTTCGCGCTTCCTCTTCGGTTTGCATCACCTCGTCTCCACTGCGCGGGCTCCTTCCGTTTGTGTCACCTGCGCCGCAGGAACGCGAGGACTCGTCAGTGCCTGCCCCAGCCGGAGGTAAATCGAAGGCCGGGGACCAGCGCGCCACCAGGAGCCTGAGCGATTGGACTTTCACGCGACACTCAACTGCTGACGGGCATCTAAATCAGAGTTGCCAATCTCCCGGTCCACGTGCGCAAGCAAGGCTAATGGCAGCACGTGCACAGTGCGCTGGCCTGTCAGTAGTCCCGAGGGACGATGCAATATCTTACTGAACTGCTGACGGGGGCGAACCATAGCACCCTACGGTGGCTGCTACGCCCTAATCCGGTCTCAATCCATGTCCTGAGGGTCCACATCCCGATAACGACTCCGGATGAGGGCCCATAATGGACCGCACATACACACGCAGTGCGCATTGTGCGTGCCCATGTCGAAGTGCGCGGCGCAAAGCAAACGAGCGGAGAAATGATTCTTATCTTCTTTTCTGTTTTGGCAGAAAGAAGGCGAGTGGGGGGGGAGAATAGTCACGTCGCGGTCAGCAACACGACGTCGCTGCCCCAAAACTTAACGAGAAGCCTGCTGCATTGTAAATGCGAAGGAGGGAATAAAGTACTCACAAGCGCAGGCACGAGTGTGCACCGTCGTTAGTGCGTCAACGAGGGGGAGAAGACACGTCAAAACCAGTCAGTCCACGTCTTTGTAGTCCCCACCCACCCGCTGCTCTCATCGTCACCGCTACCGCGCTGACCCTTCCCCAGAGAAAGAGAGAGAGAGAGAGGGAGGTTGTCATGGCGTAGCAGTCTCAAGCCTCTTATCCACCTGTAGTGTGTGTTCTTGTAGTCACTGCTACCGCGCTGACCTTTACGAGAGAGGTTAAGGGAGTAAAAGCGTGAATGTGAGCATAATGTACGTCTGTGTGCTGTGTGCATGTGTGTGTGTGTATCTAAGTTCATGGCGTGAAGTGGACACGACTCGGCAACACGCTGTTTTTGGGTCCTGTGCCTCCGCTCGGGATCCTTCGGGGTTAGAGCGTGGGAGGGTTTCAGCTTCTGCATCCGGTACTCGGCGCTAGACTTGTCTTCATCTTGCGGTGTTTGCTGCACAGGGTTTCCGGCAACGACTGAATGCCGTTGCAGAGACAGGCGGCACATCTCACCCCTCGGCGCCATGAGCTTGACTTGACTGGCTGTTCAAAGCTTCTAGTGCAAGCACCCGTCATGGTCGACAGTCGCCACCAGGGGTCACAGCTTCGAGTCCTGCTCCGCGACCCCGTGCACGGGGAAGTCGCACGAGTCACTTGTCGCCCAGCGAAGTGCAATGCTGACGAGTGCTACCCTTTGTGTGTGTTGCGGACCCGTTTTAACGCGGTGCCTCCCTTCACAGAAGTACGACCTCGCTTGTGTATGTGTCGAAGGGGGAGTACAAAAAGGGGACAAAGGGTGGGGCTTGCGTTTGTCAATTTTTCTCACCCCTCCAACCTCGCTTTTGGCGAGTGAATATGAGGAGTTCGCTCAGAAACATAAGGATTCCAACTTGACGCGCCGAAGGCGCTCAAGCAAGCTTGCTAGGTGTGTCTGTATTGGAATCGCTTCCATGCCAAACAGCAGAACGGAAACGGGATTCCACTGGACGCGCCTCGCTCAAGCAAATTTATTAGAGTGCAAGTTAATATCGGGCGTGTGTGCGTGTCTTCTCGACATGTATAATTGACGCGAAGCTCCCCCGTCACCGGGTGAGCGTCCGCAGGGGCTGTTGATTGAGGGGGGTGGGGAGGATTTTCTTCCCTTCCCAGAAACCGCCCGCCGCGTGCTCCTCGCCCGAAAGGAAGGCGCGCAGCGGCGCGAGCCGAAGAGGGAGGACAACTTCCGGTTGACAGACGTAGAAAGCCTCGCACGGGTCTCCGGTGTAGCCGTTTTTTCAACCTGCACTGTAGGATTCCCATCGGGAATTTGCTCCGTGGAGGTGCGTGACACGATGCAAAGCTGGACAGCAAAAGTGTAAAGCTGCAGTTGAGCGAGGAGTCCCCCGCTGCCCACTGTGCACGCCTGGTCGCCGACACATACTACTAGCGAGACCCGGGTTCGCTGGAAATACTCGACGTAGCTGCTTTGACTCCAGATGGAGGGGAGGGGTAGAGAGGCATAGGATACAAACACAATCTGATCTGGTCTTCGCTTACGCGACCGTGCGTTGATCTTTCACTCAGGACTTTTTCCCCTGCGTCTTGTCGTGTAGGGGTGGACCCGCATGACCTCACACGTGGTTCCGTTCAACTCATGCAGCACTTGGGATCCCTTCGTTCTTAGTCTGGCAGCGTCGAGCATTTCCTTCCAAGCTGGCGCCTGTGCAAAAAGAAAAGTGGCAGCCAAAAGAAGGCGGCAAGCGAAGTGTCTGCGCCCGAGAGGCAGGCGCCCGGCTAGCCTGGGTGAGGCGGCTGCCTGTCCTGTGCCCGAATCCCCGTTCTCTTCGTCTGCAACGGAAGGGGATGTGCGTGGACACAGGAGAGAGAGGGATCAAGAACTTCGTAAACGAGGTTCTGGACGAACTTACACAACGGCGGACTTGGCGTGCGGGGGGGTGGACCTGTTGGTCAAGTATGCGAAGCATACAAAAGCCACAGAAGCAACCAGCAACTCCCCTCGCGAGAAGTGAGAGATAGAAACAGAGACAGAGAGAGAGAGAGAGAGGAATCACATCAATAGGGGAAAGGCGAGAATAGACACGCCACAAGCATTCCCACCCCTGCATGTGTGCTTATAATCATCGCTACCGCGCTGACCCTTTCCGAGAGAGAAAGAGGCCGGGGACCATCTCTTCGGGAAAGTTTCGGTTCCTCACTTCATTACGGTAAAAAGGACTTTCACTCACCAGAGACGCTCATAGGGAACCTTAGGGGCTTCACACAACAACCTTAGAGCTGGAGGTGAAGAGGTGTGCCCGAGATTGCAGAGTGAAAGTTAGCTTGAGAATCCGGGGTTTTAACGTCTCAGAGTGACCATCGTCGAAGGGGTTCCTGTGTAGCGTTGTGAACAGGTGTGTGCGTATTAAGCGTTTTTTGGTCTGGTGTTTGTAGAGTCTCCGGTTGACCATTGATACTGGGAGTATTCATTAAGTGTTTTTTTACAGAAGAACCGAAAAGATTTGGCGTGGGAGCGGCGAAGTCAGGGTGATTCGGAGGGGATGATGACGATGCATGTTCTCAACACAACACCGTGTCCTATCTGCACCATGTTTCGGCCCTGAGGCCACGGGCACATTAATCGGACCATCATCCGCGCAGAACCTGACCGCAGACAGAGCAGCTACGTAAGTTTGGTTGAAGGAAGGGTGGCCAGTGCCCGCACTGACTTTCAGGGGTTTCGCTCAATCTCAATCAACTATGTCACAGTGCAGGTGCCGTTGGGATGAACCGGCGGATTCTTTGGGTGAAATGGCAAGGTCGTAGGACGAAATATATCGCGAAGCGGCTTTTGGGGGGACGTCGACCGGGCCCAAAAAGTTCGTCCCCACCTGATCCGCTAAGAAGACCACGTTGGTGAAAATCCTATGGGGTGGGATAGGGTCGTCTAGAAGGGTTGCAAGATCAACACCGCACCGGTCCTATCTGCATCGTGTTTCGGTCCTGCTTAAACCATGGACACCGAAGGCGGACCATCATCAGTGCAGAACCTGACCGCAGACAGGGCAGCTACGAAAGTTTGGTTGGAGGAAGGGTAGCCAGTGCCAGCACTGACTTTCAGGAAGTCCCACTTGATCTCAATCAACTATCCCACAGTACAGTTGCCGTTGGGGCTGGGCGGCCGGATTCTTTGAGGTGAAATGGTAAAGTCGTGGGACCAAAGATATTGCGAAGTGCGGCTTGTGACCGGGCCCAAACGTTTAGTTCCTTCGCCGACCCTATAAAGAACACGGGAGGGCGTGTGCACCCTATAGTGAAAATCCTGTAGGGTAGGAAAAGGCCAGGGAGGGGGGTTGCAAGATCAACACCGCACTGTCCTATCTGCATCGTGGATCGGTCCTTTAAGCCATGGACACAGAAAGCGGACCATCATCAGCGCAGAACCTGACCGCAGACAGGGCAGCTACGTAAGTTTGGTTGGAGGAAGGGTAGCCAGTGCCCGCACTGACTTTTTAGGGCACTGACGTTTTAGGGGGTCCCAATCAACTATCACAGAGTTGCCTTTAGGGCTGGGCGGGCGGAGTCTTTGAGGTGAAATGAAAAAGTCGTTGAAGATATTGCGAAGTGCGGCTTTTTGGGGACTTGAACCGAGCCCAAAAAATCCTGCCCCCTCGCCTGACCGGCTATGGAGACCACGTTGGAGGGCGACTGCGCTTTGCACCCACGCAGTGAAAATCCTGTAGGGTAGATAGGGTCGGGGAGAAAATCTTAGTTTAATGTTTAGGCAGGACACTGCCTCTCATGCATGCTTGATGCTAGCATCAAGTCTTCTTCGAAGAGAGTGTAAAATAGAAAAGGGAAAAAGGAAAAGGGTAAAGGGGTCGCAGGGAGGGGGGAAGGCAAGAACGTGCGCGGAATCAACACCGCGCTGGTCCTATCTGCATCGTGTTTCGGTCCCCTTTAAGCCATGGACACAGAAGGCGGACCATCATCAGCGCCGGACCTGAATGTCGGCAGACACACGGTGGAGGCCAAACTCAGAAGCTGGGGTTAAACAGGGTGTACCTGAGTCACACCCGAAACGCGGGTACGGCCAAAACGCGTGTGAATCCACACCCGAAAGGGTGTGGCACCCGCTTTCTTAACTCCAGGTTGAGCCAGCTTCTGAGGCTGGACTCCACCGTGCAGGGACAGCGGCGTGAGGTCTGGGGAGGGAGTGATTGCAAGATCGTGCTTGGAATGGAATAGTTATGTGCTCAACACCGCACTGGTCGTGAGACTAGGGGGGTAAGAACATGGTGGAGTCCAGCCTACGCGTGCCTAGTGCAGCAAGCCTGATTTTCGGGGGCGCACTCTCTATAACATCAGCTTCTGAGGCTGGACTCCACCGTGTGGTACCCCCCCTGGGCAGTATTGAGTCGGCCCCTCTCTTCTTGTTCTTGGCTCGCATTTTTTGCTTGTGTTGAAATGGTTTGTCACTCGTATTAAAACACTCGGAGGCGCCGCCCCTGCTTGTTTTCGACCTTACCCGGCACAAAACCCCAGGTGTGCCTGTGGTTCGTGCGGGTTTCGGCGTGCTCCAGCACCGGATGGGGAAAGTTAAGCTGTTTGGAGGTGTTGAGATGTACCACACACAGCACGTAGATGCATAGCACAGCACGTAGCAGTGCAACATACCACATACCACTACCGTAGAGGTGTGCTATGTAGTACCACACACAGCACGTAGATGTATAGCACCACGTAGCAGAGGAGTACATAAATACATACACCCCGTGTAGAGGATACCACACAGCAGTACGTGAACAGCCTGGCCCACGCCTGATGCCGCAATCCATTAACCCGGGCGGCGGCGCTTTGGCATGAGCCAGGAACCTCAAGGGGAGCAGCGCGAGAGGCATCATCCACGCTTCAAAGGCCCACACACCCGCAAATCAAGTGCGAAAGCCGGTGTGACACCCCGTGTGAATCCAGTGTGAGTCACCTGTTCTTGCGGGTGTCCCCTGGGCTTCACTCGGGATTTGCGGGTGTGGCACACTGGATTTGCGGGTGTGGCACACTGGATTTGCGGGTGGCACACTGGGTTTGCGGGTGTGGCACACTGGGTTTGCGGGTGTGGCACACTGGGTTTGCGGGTGTGGCACACTGGGTTTGCGGGTGTGGCACACTGGATTTGCGGGTGTGGCACACTGGATTTGCGGGTGTGGCACACTGGATTTGCGGGTGTGGCACACTGGGTTTGCGGGTTGTACCCGTTGGCCATAGTTAACTCCCCACCCGGTGCTGGGGCACACCGAGCGGTTTCGGCACATTCTCCTCTTTGCAGCTCGGGCTGCGCGTTCCGGCGTGCAGATTGGCTACCGCACGAGTAATCCGTCCGTTGGTACTTGCAACTGGCGGGCCTCCTCGAGCATTTCTACAAAAAAGCAGGTGCTTATTCAATGAGGTAGAGTGTCCCCCCCCCGGGGTCCCCCCCGAAGGTGTTTGCGATGCTGTTGTCAAATAACGACAGCACATAGCCCGGCTGTCACCCCTCTGCATTGCAGTTCGGAGCTCCGTTGGGAACTTAGCCGGGTGTGGGGGAGGCATGTCGTGAGGGCTTTCCGCATCCACCAGGCTTCAGACCGGCAGATGACGGTGCCTCCATTGATCGGTCTGGGCCAATTCACCTATATCCCCCTGGAAACGACCCGACCTCGAATACGGATCAAGACGAGCTGAAGAGGCGAAAGCATGACACATCACGTGCGAAGAGGTCGGCGATGCAGATTTATTGCCGCAGATTCTTTGCATTCTAGCCCAAACTACTGAACTCGAATACGTTCGACGACGGAGAAGCGAAGCGGACCTGGTAAGCCCCGCGACAGCGGTGTCCCCGCCGAAACAAGTGAAGCGCGCCAACGTGGTGCTGGTTCTCATGACGAAGTGGAAGGCACAGGAGTGCGAAACCCGGCCTCGGGAGCAAAGACGAAGAAGCGACGATCAACCTCGGCGACTCCACAGAAGACAACACGGCCATCGCCCAAGCGCCGTAAAGAAGCAGCTATCGACGCACAACCGATGAACCTGGACGAGCAGTCGAAGGACAAGCGAAGCACAAAGCGCGCGCCTGAACGCGATGATCAAGACAAGCTGAAGAGGCGAAAACATGACATATCACGTGCGAAGAGGTAACCGCGACGCCGGCGATGCAGATTATCGCCACAGATTCTTTGCATGCCAGCCCAAATGATGGCGCTCGACAACGTCCTATCAGGCAGGGGATGAATTGGCGCAGGGTCGTTGCTTTGTAGTTTTAATTGCGAATCGCAAGGGGCGCAGTCCCGGCCGGCTTTTAAGCACCGTGCCACCGGTTCTCTAAACAACCCTTTTTAGAAGCAGAAGCTCGCTCGTCGCGGGGTGTCCCGGCAGTTGGATTTTCTTTCATTCAAAACGCGTTGTTGAAGGTGGTGAACACATGCGGAGAGAGCGTTGGTGGGTACCTTTGGGTGCTTTTCGTCGGGTTTTCCTTCTATAGAATACTACACAGCTGACGGGAGTAAAGGGGAAGCTGGGTTCCGGATGGGCAAACAAGCTGGTTCTTACCAAACTGGTTTGCAACCTGGACGGTTGACGTTGCTTGTTGTGAGTTTGTTCACAGTTCGGAAGGGGCTCATCTGAGTGTTCTGGCGCGGGCGTACCGTATTGTTGGAGGCCGGCCCGGACAAAACTTGGTCAGAAGAAACAATTGGTGAAAAGAGAAGGTGTCTACCACAAGGCAATTGAGAGGGGGGCGAAGTAGAGTAGTGTAGTACAGAAGAACGCTTTTCAGTCTTCGCGTCAGGCCGATTGGAAGATCCTGTACTCGCTCGGTTATTCGAGCGGCGTTCACCTGTTGCAGAGCAAAGAAAGGCGAACGCGTAAAAGCAAGGAATTCGGACCATTTGGACGGAGCGACCGTCTGCAAAATTGGCTCTGCTTGCATTCTATTAGTAGTAGTGTGCGCCGGGTTTCCGCAACGTAAAAAACTCGCAAAAATACTCGAGGGACTGCCTTGTGCTTACTTCGAAGGAAACAACACAACTACAAAGTGGGTCTTGGGAGTTATAGTTATATTGTTGAAGGCTTACGCCCCCAGATTCCCCTGTGTTTCGTGTGGGATACACCTTTGACTTTTTGTAACTGGCAGCCTCCTCACGTATTTCCTACAAACCAGGTTCAAGCACTTATACAAAAGAAAAAGAATAGCTGAGTCGCGGCTCTTGACAAAGACAGGTGGAAAAGGAAAGTATTTTTTCCTGGTTCGCTTTTTCTCACGAAAGGGGGGGTCGGTCCTGCTTTAGGGCATGCTAGGTTCTCCCGACTCCCACAATCGTGAATAGCACACACTCAAGAGGTCGAGTCAACTATTCCCTGCTGTACTTAATAGCATACTTTCAAGAAGATATTGTTTGTGGTCTTGTGAGAGGGGCACAAAAGCCCCGGAGTAGGAAGAAGGAGGGGGTGCATGGAACAACTATCGAATTCGCGAGCTCAGAAAGTCCCCAAACTCCAAGAACGATTCCTTTGCTTAGGGATGAAAGTTGTTGTGCAGCCACAGTGCTGCAGTGGTCAAGAAGAGTCAGCGGGTCTCTCAACAGCGGCAACGTCCTTCCTCTTCACGGTAGAGAGATCAATGTCGTCGCGATGAACGGCAAGCATTTCCACTTCCTTCAACCCTGTTGTTCATCTAACGGGAGTGAGGATAGTACGCTGCTGTCGATCGGATTTTGTTCTTGACGAATTGCATTTTGTTAGACAAAGAGGCGCTTCGTTTTGGGTTGATCGTTTCCCACTTTACCCTGTTTCCTTTTTAAGGTAGGAATTCTGTTCAACTGCCCAAAACACGCTGCCCATGTCTTTTAGTTTGCACAATACATACTAGGATAACCCGCAAGATTGCGAGGTGCTAAAAAGCAGAAATGATAACGTTTCTTGACTTCAGCTTGCACTGATAAATGAAACAACGGACGACCAACTGATGGAATGACGGTAGGTAAATCGTAAGTCGAAGTTTTTTCTTCGCGTGTACAGGGAATTAGCTTCTCTGGGTGAGGGGAATGCAATGGAATGAGGTGCGTGCTTGACACCGCACTGTCCCCCTGTATTGGCCCCGTTTAAGGTCAACGTTCGCTTGAGATTCGCCCCGGGATTTGATTGTCACCGGGTGACGTTTATTGCTGTTTTCAGTTGGTTCGGATCTGCTATCTTCAGTTTCTACAACAGCTCAAGACTGTTTTTCTACAAGAAGTCTTTCGAGGACCGTGCCAAATCTATCCCTGACGACGTATTCTCCTCAGGGAAGGAGATGCGGAAATCCTGGATACTTGGGAGTGTGTCGCCTTGTACTCATTCCGAAAGGAGTACTGGCGGGGTGAAGAAACACTACAACTGCAAATTGGGCCTTGTTTGGAACCCCCGGGTTTGGTGTTCGTAGTTCGCAACTGGCGGCCCGCCTCGGAGGTATGCCGCAGAGAGGTCGGGCGCCTGGTCAAAAGCTACTCTCCTTTCTCTGCTGGGCAGGCTTTGGATCGCCACCTCCTGCAGTCTCCACGTCGCTGCAGAAATGGCAAGTAGAAAGAACCGATTTTATTGAGAGACAGAGTGAGAGGGGGACGAGTGAGAGGAAGATGAGATTGAGTGCAGGGACCGTCTCTCCGAAGGAGCTTCGGGTCTCCTGCTGTTGATAAATTTTCATGTGCTCGCCACAACTCCATCTTGCAAGCGAGAACAAGGAGCAACGAGTGCTTCGAGGGAGAGAGGAGAGAGGCTGTGGCTTTTACAGCTTCGTGAATAATCGGGAAGGCATCAATAGCAAGCGTTTTTTGCGTCATTAATCTTCTACGCCCCGAGGATCTCATTGCGGCAAGAAAGAAACGGTTTTCGTTGCCGCACTTCACTTGACCCAAGTCCGGACGTAGTCGCCGGTGACGCCTGATCATGATCAGGGTGCCAGGGCGGGTTCATTTGCGTGTGGCTAACAAAACTGAAGGCAGGTGCTAGGCTTTGTTTGCGCGTGCCGGTTGACCGACTTCCCTATAGTAGTATTGTTCTTTTATTTTACCCCATTTCGTTTTCAGCGGCTCTGAGCAAGCACCAAAATACACCGCTCGTCTGTAGTAGGACAACATTGCAAGTCTGTAAACTACCAGGGATTAAGCTAGGGCTCAACGGAGTCAAAAACAGGTTTTGGGCTAAACCAGGTTTTGAACAAGGAAAATACTCGGAGGGACCGCCCCGGTGCTTATTTCGACGAAGGCAGGCGCGCCTGCAGACGGTTTACAAAAAACTGCAGACGCAGACGCAGACGCATGCGCGCTTGGTGCTGGCTTCATCTAGAAAAGCACTGGTGGCGAGAATCGGTTGCTGAACGCTTACGCCCGCCTCTAAAGCCGAGATTTGCCGCAGCGCAATCCTCAGCAAGGTACGGGATTCGTCCCCGCCTGAAACCACAGTGTGCTTTAAAAGTCCTCGTTTAACCCCTGGCAGTAGTAGTGTAAGTTTGAACTTGGTATGCAGCAACAATCTGTGACGATAGACTGCACAACACATAGTGCAAGTACTACAAATGGAATAGTTGAGTTGCAGCTCTTGACAAGACAGATAGAAAAAGATGTTTGATTTTTCGCACAAACTCAAGAGGGTCTAGTCAACTATCCCTGCAATACTATCTTCAGGCAGGTCTGATCGCCTTTGTTACCACATCGGTAACAATTGGCACCCTCGGCGTGCACGGTGTCGCATGAGGGATAGAACACACAAGTTGTTCTTTCATCAGCTTTCGCCTCCTCCGTGGGCCGCTCAACCGCGGCCACGTCCTTCCATTTCACAGTAGAAAGATCAATGTCGTCACGATGAACAGCGGGCATTTTCACTTGCGTCCCTTTTGTTTGTGCACTTCCTTTGTTCATCTATCTGGGAGTGAGGATAGCACGTTGCCATCGATCTGTTTTTGTTCTTGACAAATTGCATTTGTTAGACACAAAAAGAAACGACCCAAGGGAGTCGGAGTAAGTAGATAATCTGCAAACTTGTAGCTTGGTGGGACTAGCTGGTCCCACATGACAAATTGCATTTGTTAGACACAAAAAGAAACGACCCAAGGGAGTCGGAGTAAGTAGATAATCTGCAAACTTGTAGCTTGGTGGGACTAGCTGGTCCCACAAACTCGTTTCCAGAAGAAGGTGCTGAAGTGTTGTTTCGGAGTGATGAGACCCCTCAGTGTAACTGCCTGCCTCCGAATCCCTTGGGTAGAATTGCTGTGGGCTCAGTTCGTCGCCAGGGCAAATCTTAGTATAATGTCGGGGGGGGAGAGAGATTATGGCAAAGTACGATGCTGTGAGGTATGCGACGGATCTCCAGCCCAGAGTCAAAAGAAAGCTTGCTGGGGTGGACATGGGCCTAGTTAGACCCCAGACGACGGGTTCTGGAGTAATAGACCACATACCGGACATGCACAGCACCATTATTTGCCAGAATACTTCTGCCCAAAACACCCCCTCTTTTGGCATCGTCTCATATACAACGGCCTGACCTCGTCAGCGAATTAATACCGGTCACCCCAGGCTTCGAGTTCAAAGTATCTGTGGTGAAACCAGAATGGTTGCTTGCATCGGCGGGAGGGAGAGTAGGTGTGGGGATGGAGGAGAAACGGCGTTGAGCGGAAGAAAACGCGGCAAAAAAAAACCCCGGGAAAAAGTGATGTGGCCCTTATTATTTACGCACAGCCGGCTATCACCTGTATGGTAATTTCCACAGTACGCTGCCAACTGTCACTTTTTGATAATGACAACCACGGTTGTTATCATAAAAAAGACAATGTTGCAGGCTCAGAAAGGGCAACTGAAGCGAACGACGGATTGGCGACACCAAGGCTGGATGTCCGACGGTGTTGGGCCTCTCCCGTCCTCTTCGCATAGCTGTGTCAAGCCGGCAACCCCGGGTTGCGTGTTAAATGTGTGTGGAAGCCGGTCGCTGCCGACCGGATCTCATTGCCTGCCAGTGTCTATCGCGGAAAGTGGCACATGACCAGCACTGACTTGACCCGAAGAGGCAGGGAAAGCAGCACCGCCAGGACGCCGCAGCAAAGTGGCGAGACCGGCCGCGGCCACAGTGCACAGGCCAGCCACGCCTCGAGCAGAACACTGTTGTCGCTTTACTTATCCAATGATGGGAAAGACGGCCTAGCTGCTCCCTTGTGGGGTTAGGGTCTTCGGATCCGTAGCTTATCCGTTTCCAGCGACAAACAGGCTTCGGCTCGCGAATCCTCGTTTGGAGACACCAGTCAGGTGGGGAGTTTGGCTGGGGCGGCACATCTGTTACACATTAACGCAGGTGTCCTAAGGCAAGCTCAGCGGGAACAGAAATCTTGCGTGGAGCATAAGCCAAGGGTAAAAGCTTGCTCGATACACGATCTCCAGTACCGATCCTCGGTGTGAAAGCGTGGCCTAACGATCCGGCGCCCCACTCCGGAACGCGGACGGGCGACCGGGGAGCGACATCGGCGCCAGCAAAACGATGACGAGGGACGACAACCCCCAAGAAGTAGTGCCCAGCGCCACGCGCGAAATTGAAGGCAGGGATGCACATCGGCGAGGAAGGGAAGGACATTCGGATGAGGGGCAAACGCCAGAAGCACGACACGGTACGATCGAAGAGGTATTCGCCCAGTGACTAATGCTGGACATTGCTACAGATATTCGGCATTCCAACCTCAAACCACCGGTCTATCAGCCTCGTCCTCATTTCCTGGAGACGCATGCGTAAAATCGAAGGGAGCATGCACACCAGCAAACAAGTGCGTAGTTTTGGTGGAAGGAAAGTCGGTGCAACGCGACCACACGAAGACGACAGGTACGAGCGAAGCGGGTGCCTAATGCAGACCATCGTTACAGATTCTCTGCATTCTGAGGCAAAACATGGTCTCATAGGAGAGGATGGCCTGGTTTAGTGTGCACCCCTCGGTCTGCTTCAGCCTCTCCCTCCCTTTCAAACTCATCCTAGCCGTCAAGTTCTGCTCTGCCTGAACGAAGGTCCTCAAACAGATCATCAATACTCGGGTAAGGGAAGGCACTTAAACCCTTTCTCGGTGGACCTTGGCTACCAGAGGCCAAAACAAAGAAAGGGGGGCCGATTGTTGTTGCTGATAATCAACCGGGGTTGACGTACAGTCTTTTGTTGTTGTTATAATACTTGGTGCGTTTTACAGGTCAGTTGCCAGTAACCGTCAGCTAGACTGACACGGTGCACAACCCAAAACCATACGCATCAGTATAATGATTGGCCAAGCATGTATTCTCTGCATTCACTGTTCCTCAAGTGTGAACGAAGTCATTCGATAGAAGACTTTAGAAGCTGTACGTTGTAAGCTTTTCCCAGTACAACAACCCAGTTAAGAGAGAGTACCAAGGAAACAAATTATTCGAAAATCGTTCCTTCCCGGTAATGACGGATCAATTAAGAAAGACCGGGGGGACTTCCACTTCTGAACTGATCTCGTTTCAGCACAACTATGCAATCAAGAAAGTTAAAAGCTCGTGACTCCGTGCGCAAATTGATACGAAGGATACTCGAAGGCGCCGCCCGGCGCCTATTTCGACGAGGCTCAAGGAAGAGGGTGGGGGGGGAATACAACCACCGGAGTGGGTCATTTTTCGTTGAACGCTTGCATCTGCCCCAAACCCAAATGAGCCTGTGCTTCGCGTGCTTGTTTAGGAAGGGGCGGATGCACAGCAGACTTTCCATTGCGATCCACACAACCGGCAGATGCGAGTATTTCCGACGAGGGTGACTCGAAAGAAATGTGAAAACGGGTTTTTGCCTAGAGGCTTTTCGTGTTATTCTGCAGATGCTTTGGGCTATCTTTGTGTCTATGCTTTCAGTTGTCTTCTTAACCATGGTTAAGTGCGCAAATGGTGTCAGCCGAAGCTGGTAAAGCTTCGGCGCCGCCCACGTTATGTTTGTTTAGCATTGAGTTCTTTTAAGTACATGAACCACATGGATTAGCATGCACTGTTTAGCAGCGGCTGCCAAACATCCCGTGACACCGCGCGAGGTGGTAGAATGCTCGTTTGTTTTCTTTTCGATTGCTTTTGATGGGGCGGAAAGAAGAAGTTCGTTCGCAAGATCGTACCGTTCAGCCCAGCAACCGGCTTTCGGGTTTAGCACAAGTGCACGTCCGCACGGTCCCGCGACCACAGGCCGGCGGGTAGAGGCTTTTTAGCCTAGGAGACCTACTGCGGTTAACGGTACGGCCCGATGCAAGAGAATGAAACCTCCCCTGTTTCTTGCATGCACGTCCACAAGACACCCTGCTACACGAAGAAAGTGCAGCTTTCCAGGATAGGTAGCCCTGTTCCTGCGTCAAGTGTTTCAAGGGCCTTTGCAATTGCAGGCTTTCCGTGGGGTACTCGCTCGCTGTCCACGTCCTTGTACAACGCCGCATCGGTCCGCGCCGTATTTCGGTCCTGGAGGTTGGCAACTCCGATTTAGATCCACTCTGCTCTAAGCCGGGCCGTCCCCTCCTGATAGTCCGCGGTGTGGCAGACAGCACCAGGCACCTCTAAGCTCCAGGTGATAGGAAGGGACCTGCTAGACCGTGGTGTACCGTCATAAAAACGATGATAAACAGGAAGGGACCTGCTAGACCGTGGTGTACCGTCATAAAAACGATGATAAACAGGAAGGGACCTGCTAGACCGTGGTGTACCGTCATAAAAACGATGATAAACAGGAAGGGACCTGCTAGACCGTGGTGTACCGTCATAAAAACGATGATAAACAGCAGGCCCAGGCAATTCTATGCAGCTCCATGGGGATATAACCCGTCTGCAGAGACACACACACAGGACAGCGGCATCCCCGGCTGGAGTGTCCTTCGAGCTGAAGACGGGAAGCTTTGGTCCTAGCCTCCGACTTTCCTGCAGCACAGAATGGGCGCACCTTGGCCCCAGACTCTGGTTTCAGCAGGAAACCCCCATTGGGTCAGTTTTCCATTCTTTACAGCAATGGCAGCAGTCGTGTGTTAACATCACCGGAGTTTCCTCCGCGGGATTTAACAAGTTTGAAGCGAACCTTCAAGCTGAAGCCATTGATCCAACGACGCAATGTAGTAGCAGACAGTATACGCCGTCGCGGGGGAGAGAACCGACACGCTGCCGACTGACCAGAGTATGCCGTAGGACTTCTGCGTGAGAAACCCATGGCTCTGTGAGTTGAACGCCGCCGCTTGCTGGCAAGAGGATGAAGGAGGCAGCACCGAGACGACGTCGTGGGTCGCGGCCAGCGGGTCCGTGCCCGCGTAGATCGGGAGCCGGAGGGTATCGTTGCCGCTGTTGAAGCACGGGGTCGGCGGCGCGAACGTCGGCGGCCTCGCGGCGCACTCGAACTTGAGCCGGGCGAGGCAGCTCGACGGACGGAACGAGTACGTCATCACGGACGAGAACCCCTGCATCCCCGCCGGCAGTGCCACAAGCCAGTCGACCACTGACTCGCCGTTCACCCGCACCGTGAACACCCGGGCGGACCAGTCGATAACGAGCTCCGTGAACAACCAATCCACGTCGGGCACTTCCATACTGACCGGAATCAGGTGCCCCCCCGCCCGGTACGCGTACGAGCCGTAGAACCCGGTGATCCACAGCAGCCGGTGCGCCTCGTCTCGGTCCCGGATCTCGAGCCCGTGGTACTGGCCGGGCGACGCGGAGCTGGGCAGGTGCACGTAAAAAGACACGACCCGCGGGCGCGTGGCCGCAAGCGGGAGGATGTGGGGTTGCCCAGGCGCGACGTACTCCAGACAAGAGGAGACGGCAGGCGGGAAGGGCAGGTTGGTGTTGTACGCGAACGCCGGGGAAAGCGGATCGCTCGCCACCGGGTCGAACGTGAACAAGTCCGTGGAGTCGCATGTTCCGGGGATTCGGAGGTAGAGCTTGGAATGGCCGGAGGGAAGGGTGTGCGAAGCGAACATGCTGCCATCCAACCTGACGGACAGCCTGCTCTCCTGCTGCACGCTGTACGAAGGCGCCGCCCGCAACGGTCCGATCGTGGCCAGCGAGCCGTTGAAGTGCACGAGCGACGCGTCGAGCATGACCCCCTTCAGCTCGTTCCACCCGTTGTCGGCGGGGGTGTCTGCGACCAAAGCGTCGACCAGCGCTTGCTTCGTCTCTTCGCTTTCGTTCCACGACTCGACGCCGCCTTCGATGGCCAGCGTGAGCAACAGCCCGCCCTCCACGAACTCGCTCTGGTCAAGCTTCTTCGCCAAAGTGCCGGCCGGGACGATGAAGGAGTGGCACAGCATGTCCAGCTCATCCATCCACAACCCCCCGTGTGCAACCAGCACGCGGACGCCGGTCGTCGTGCATGAGGCGTCTAGCGGGAAGTCTTCGATGACCACCAGGCCGTCGATCCGCAAGGTGACGACGCCTAGGGCATTGTCGATCAGAAACTCAGCGAAGTAGTATACCCCCGGGTTTAATCTGAGGCCTGCGAACTCGATGGCGTTGTGGTAGAGCGCGAGGTCTTGAGCCTCGGTGACAGCCATGCTCCAACACGGCTCGTAGGCCGCGGTGTCGTCGCGGAAAGTGAGGATCGGGAGGTCTGCGGTGTCGCTGTAGGCGAAGTTGAAGCTGATCTTCGAAAAGGTGCTGGGCTGCACGAACATGAATGCGAGGGGCGGCACGATACGCATGGCGCCGCCGCCGGCCGCGAAGAACGCGGTATCAAGTGCGCCGCCGACCTGCCAGAGGCTGTCGACGGTGTCGAACGAGTACCGCAAGTTCTCGGGGCAGGCCGCAGAGCCCTCGCACTCGAACCCACCGAACCCCGGCGAGCACACGCACGGGCGTGCCTTGTTCGCCGTGCACGCGCCGCGGCCGCTGCAGACGGTCGGATCGGTCGAATCCTTCCCGAAGCACACCGCCGGGGCCGCCGACAGCTCCACTACGACCGCGCACGTCACGTCCGCCCCGTCCACTTCGTCGGTGGAAAACGTGACGGCGAGCGCAACCTCCGATCCCTCCTCCGCAGCCGACGGGTAGTACGTCAGCACCACCCGAGTGTCCTCCCCTCCCACGCTGTCGCCGTCTTCAACACTCGCCGAGAAATTCGCGGCGGTGGTGTCATTGTACGACACGGTCACCGAAGCGTTGTACATCACGTTGAACTCGATTTTGAACGGAGTTCCACTGGGCACCCTGTGCGTTACATCCGCAGCAAGTGACGCGATACACACCGGCTGAGTGAAAGTCTCGGAGCACTCGTTGTACAGCCACGAAATTGCTTCCGCGTCGCCTTTGGACACCCTGCTGCGCTGGCCGATTGGCTGCGGGGAGACGACCGTGGGCGCGACGCCCCTGGCGAAAGCGTAGGCCTGCGGGTGGGTGACGCTGTCGTAGTTGTACGGGCCCAGCAGCCGGGTGTGCGGCGAGGCCGCAAAAAACGGCGCGTACCCGGGCAGCGCCTGCGGCTCGTCGACGAAGATGTAGTCGTCGCGATCGCTGCGGGTGTGCTCCGGGACCAGGCCCAGGCTGTACCCGATATTTTGGATGACCTCGCCTGCGTGCGTTTGTTGTTGGAGTGTGAAGTTCGCTTAGGGATCCGGGGTTTTAAAGCATCCCGGCGACCATTGCCGTAAAGGTTCCTTTAAGGTATCGTATACTAGTGTGCGTATCGTATCTGCGGGTGTGGCAGTACGTGTGCTAGTGCGCGTGTCTTTGTTTCGACTTATTTGAAAGCGCGCTCAGTTCCTATGTGTCACGTTATTTTTCCGGAGTTCTTTTTACGTAAAGCAAAGCTGGATTCAGGACGCAAATAAGACACGGTTTGCGGCAATGAGCTTCTCGCTTTTCCTCCGAGAGAGTTGTTTTCGTTGAACGCAGGGTCTGATCGTTTTCTTTTTACTTAAAGCTGGATCCAGGCAGGATTGATAGACCGTGATAGACCGAAGAATACAGCATCGGGCAATTCGATGCAGCTCTAGGGACTAGGGATGAGCCTGATAAACAGCGGCAGGCACTTCGATGCAAGTTCAAGATAGGGACGGACCGGCTCATATTTGGTGGCGGGTCACGTCTGAAAGCGTCTCGAGTTTTTTGTCAAACGCAAAACCCCCGAAGCAGGGGACTTTAGCACTTTGTCTGACCGAGCAAAAAAGTCGGCTTCAGCCAAAAACCCCCCGGTTTTCGAGCTCTGCGGTGCCTGTGGTGTCCGAGCGCCTGGAACTGTCGCCCCGCACACGCAAACAAGGG
This sequence comes from Diplonema papillatum, assembly GCA_030068145.1. Classification (NCBI taxonomy): domain Eukaryota; phylum Euglenozoa; class Diplonemea; order Diplonemida; family Diplonemidae; genus Diplonema; species Diplonema papillatum. Next base: position 132,314 of record JAPJBO010000542.1, read on the forward strand.
ACCGAGGGTGGTGAAATATAGGCTTGCGCGGTGGCGGTGCACGTCTATCAAACTACGGAGATGGTGAGTGAAAAGCTTCGAAGTTAGCAGTGACACACCGTGACGCGCCGCGTAACTGTATAGGTACAGTACTGCAGGGGCCACTTTTTCTTTTTCAAATCGAAATTTATAAATCATTTTTTATTTTTCTGAAACCCCGGGTACCAGGGAAAGCCTGCTACACGGGAGCCAAGCTTCACGTGTTCGGCGGTACTGCAGAGCCACGGGCCTACGGGTCAAGTGGCTACCGCTTTCCCAAACTAAAGCATCAAGGCTTGGCGCACCTTGGGGCTTGGCGCTCGCGCTGAACACAAGCTCGTCGAGGCGGTCAGCCGCAGGGCAGAGCGGACGGGGTTGTGGCACTGTGCTGCCTCCGACTCAAGCTTTGCAAGCTGTGGTTGACCGTCACGTTCCTGGACCAGGAGCGACCTTTTTCTTTTTCTTTTTCTTCTTCTTCTGAAAAACCGAAACCGGAAAACCCCGGTTTCTGAAACCGGGAAACCAGGTTTCTCAAGTCCCCTGCCCCGAAGCATACCGGTGCCGCAGTAGCAGGACACGGTGATCACGTTCACACCGGAGTCGTCTACGCCAACCGGCGAGTCGCACTCAAACGGGTCGGACACGAACAAGATGTACGGCCGAGGGCAACTCGAAGGGCTGTCGCACCGCGAGAAGCGGACGCACGTTTTTTCCTCCCACTCGACGATCGCCGCGACGACGCGCGAATCGTTCTTCAGCAGGAACGACGAAGGATCCGCGGGGTCGGTGGCCCGCGTGTCGACCACGTACCGGACAGGCGCTCCCCTGGGCCACAGGGTCGGAATTTCGAGCGGGACCGCCCCCAGCGCAGCCGCCGACCTTGCCGGCGGCACGCCCGGCTTGTCCAGCGTTCGGCGTGAGAACGCGCGCATCTTCTCCTTCGCCGCCGAGAGGGAGAACGAGGCTTCCGCTGCGACCGCAAGGCAGAGCAACACGAAGCTCCAGCTGGGTGGGCGCGGGAGGCACCCAGACATGTTGGTACCTCTCTTGTTCATTTTTTTATTTTCCTGTTTTTTTTTTTTTTTTTTTGTATAAGCACCTGCTTTGTAGGAAATACTTGAGAAGGCTGCCAGCAGCAAAAGATCAAAGGAGGTAAATGTGCTGTAGCCCACACGAAACACAGGTGAATCTGGGTTTAGTGGCGGGCGTAAGCGTTCAACAAAAATGCCGAAGCAACTCGACAGGTCGGGCGCGGTGAGTTGGGTGAAGAGGGTGGTCGGGACTGATGTCCCGTCCCTTCTTTCATTCACCGCAAACAACCGCCGACTCGCGGCGGTACTCAAGGTCGCGCGCGACGTCGAGGGGACCGCGGAGGCGGGGCTGAGGCGCCTTCTGGGCGCCTTGGGGTACACGGACGAGGAGGCCCCCCCCGAAGGCGTGGCCCAGTGGGTCCTCGCGTGGCTGGCGGTCGCGTCGGCTCCGTCCGCCACCGCGGACGAGTTCGCGGACCTGCTCCGCTCGTCTCCGAAGGCCACGCCCCCGCCGCAGACGCCGGGGCACATGCCGCTCCCCGCGACCGTTTCTCCCGCTGACGACTCGACCACCGCTGCATTGTTCGGCCCATCTCCCCCAGCCGCGCGACGTGTCTCTTTCGCCGAGAGCGACGATCCCCTCAGCCCAGATGACGACGATCTGAGGGAATGCAACTCCGCCGGGGGCGGCCGGGACGACCACGCGTCGGACATAGGCCGGCTGCAGCGTCAGATCGACCGCCTCACCGAGTTGGTGATGGCGGCCCTCCCAACGCGCACCTCGCCACCCGTCCGGCCTTCGCCCGCCCCTGAGGCAGCACCTGAGGCGGCACCCGCGGGCTCCCGTCCCGTTCCGCCCACGTCGGTGGGCACATGCCCCGGTCCAGTGCTGCATCAGCTTCCGGCGTTCACGAGACCACTCCCGCCGCCTCCGCCCCTCGTTGACGTTTCTCGCCTTCCGCGGGCTGTCCTGTTGCCGGACAATCCTCGCAACCTTCCGCAAGCCGTCGTGGGCGGTCCTCTGCCAGTGGGCTATCGCTGCCCGCCAGCCGCATCCTGCCACCAGCCGTACGCCGAGCCCCGCCAGCCCTACGCCAGCCATCCACTTCCGGATTTTCCGGAGGACCCGTCTTCGCTGGGGGGAGGCGGGTCGGTCCAGGGCTCCCACACGCTTCTCTCTCCCGGACCAGAGCTACTCGACCCCGAGCTCTGGGTGAGCCTCTCTCCCGTCGAGAGGTCTCTCGCGCTCGTCCACATCCGCGGCTTCTTCGCGGATATACTCGACGCCGTCCCGAGCATCGCCAACGACGCAGGACACCTGCTCAGCCACGCAACGTCCATCATGCGTCTGATGGACGACTCCTCCGACCCCGACGCCCTGGTAGAGCTGGGGAGGGACACCATCCACCGCATGATGGTCCTCAAGACGGCCTTGAAGGCCGGCTGGTCGTTGGCCGCCGGCCTCCAACACCGCCACCAGCACGAGGCCGGGTTCCCTCCGTATCTTCGGAACGCCTTTCAGGCCCTGCAGAAAGCCGAGGAACAGCCCGCCCCCAAGCCGTCCAGGAAGCGCAGCCCGAAGTCCCGCACCCAACACCCGGGCGAAGCTCACCCCGACTCCCAGCACCCTCAGCGAGCAACCTCAGCCAAGGGGAGGGCCAGGCAGTAGGTGCCTTGGACCGTTTCCCACCTCCTGTGGCGGGGCGACGCGGACGTCCTCTCCTGTCGGAGCCCCCGCTCTCCCCCGGCGAGCGGGAACGTCTTGTCCGGTCCGCGAACACGTACATTGGGGATGCCCTGGCGCTGTCCACGCGTCGCGGGATCCACTCCGTGTATCGCCGTTTTCTGGAGTTCCGGCGCCACTGGGAAGCGGTGTCCGACGATCCCCTCGACGTCCCGACGGCGCTGGTCCTGTTTGTGACTCGGCTGCTGGCCCGCGGGGATATCTGCGCAGCTTCTGCGGTGCAGTACGTCGTGAACGTTCAGTCGGCCGAGAAGCGTTTGGGGCGACCTGTCGACAGCCAGCTCGTCAGGGATTTTGTCAGGTCTCTGAAGCGGGCGGGCGCGATGAAGCCATCGAAGCAGGCCGTCCCGGTGACGAAGGACGAACTGCATCATGCTGTTCGTTTGGAGTCGGATCCCGGCGTGCGGGTTGCGTTGGCCTTGGCATGGCAGGGGGCTGCGCGCGTGGACGACGTCCTGACGAGGAAGGCCGAGCACATCACCGAGGGTGCCGGTTTCTGGGCGGTAAACTGGGTGGGCTCGAAGTCGGATCCTTTCCGCCTAGGTCAGGTTACGGGCGTGATTCTTCCGCCAGCTCAGGACCAGGAACTTCGCTCGCTGCTGTCTCAGACGCCGCCCGGCCGCCTCCTGTTTCCAGACATCCCTTTTCGGCGAGTTGTGTCCGCGCTGAAGCGCGCCAACCTCTCCCTCACGGGCCATTCCCTCCGGCGGGGTGCCCTGTTCCACCTGTTGAGAAGCGGGGTCGACCTGCGAGTGATTCAGAGCGTGTCGCGTCACACGACGCTGAGTGCTCTGATGCGGTACCTTCCGGAAGCGGAGGTTCCGCTCGTCCGGAACACCGCGGAGGCGTCGGCGAGTCTCCTATAGCCTTTCGCCTCGAACCCCCCTTCCCGTTCAAGCTACCGAAGAGGAAAGTCCCCGACCCGCTGGCGGCGATTTATCCAGGGCCGGGGAGGATCCCTGACGTGGAGCTACCGCCCTCTACGTTCACCCCGTTTGTTGGTGTCGCGTACGGAGGCGATCTCCTTGTCAACAACTCTACGCCCCCCCCGTCGCAAAGCAGAAGAGGAGAGGACCTCGCGCCCATCTCGTCGTCATTCATGAACCTTGACAGGTTGTCAGCTTTGGACAGCCAGGGTTTGCTGCGTGGCGTGCTGGATGTGATTCGCTCTTGGGAGTCCTTCCGTTCTGCCCTACTCCCGGGAGCGGAGGAAGCGCTGACAGAAAGAGGGTTCACGCGGACGACGTCAAGGCGCATGCTTCGTCATCTCCCGGATCTGGTTAAGTATGGAGTGACGGAGCTTGCTTCGAGCCCGTCAAAGGTCGTCCTCCCTGCCTTCACTGTCGACAAGAAGAGCGGGGGGCAACGATTCGTATGTGACGGGCGGAAGCTCAACGCGATCATGGCGCGTCCGCCTCCGATGCTGCTTCCTTCCGTGCACGAAGTCATCGACCGCGTCCTGGCCTCGTCCGTGGTTTTTCTCGCAGACGCCAGGAGCTATTTCTATCAGTTCCGGCTGGACGCGAGAATCCGCCCATTTTTTGGCATGCACTTGGCCGGACCGCGGGGCCATTTCGTGAAGGCTCAGCTCGTGGCCATGTGCATGGGCTGGAGCTGGGCTCCGGCGATAGCGCAGAGGGCCTCTCGAGTACTCCTGCCGGAGTCTGACGGTCTGCCCTGGGTCGACAACTTCGTCGTCGTTGGGGATTCGTTGGGAGAAGCAACTTCGCGGTTTGACTCTTTTTTGCAGCGCTGCAAGAGCGTCAACTGCGAGCTCAACGAAAACGACGAGCAGTTTGGAATACCGCTCAGGGAGTTCGACCTTCTGGGCCTCCACTTTGACCTTTCCCATTCGAACCGCCCCGCTCGATACAGAATGGCGGACGCATGGGTGACGAAGTTACTTGGCTCTGCCGAACTCACCAGAGTTAAACGCGGAGGGGCGTCACCCCGCGAGTTTTACCGGGTGTTTGGGGCTTTGGTCTGGTTTGCCTACACCACGCATTTCCAGCTGGCCTACGCCCGGTGTTCACTGTCCTTCCTGCAGAGGCTGGCCTCATCCCTGGTGGAGCCAGCTGACTGGGACATCTCCAGGACGGTTCCGCCCTCGACCGTGCGTGAGGTGGAGCACCTCACCTCCCTCGTCGAAGACAACCGCTGGGTCAGTCGTTCGAAGTCGATCTCCTCATCGGTGACTCTCTGGACAGACGCCTCATCATCATGGTGGGCCGCAGTCCTGGAGGGCGAACCTGAGCGGATATCGCAGGGCCCGTTCTTGAAGTTGAGACACACTCACATCTTTTTAAAGGAGTTGTTTGCGGTCCTTAGGGGCATAAACCTGACCGCAAGGTTTCACACGAATACGCGCATGAGACTCATGGTTGACAACCTTCCGGCTGTCCAGTGTCTCGTCAAGGGGCACTCGAAGAACTTTGCAGCAAATGTCCTTTTGGCGAGGATTTTTGATGCTGCGCGGGCGGTCGGCCTTGTCATCAGTGCCGAGTGGGTACCGACTGATAAACAGAGAGCCGACCCGTACACCCGCGGGGTGCTAGCCAGAGAGGGCGTCTGGTCGCCTCAAGCGGAGGACCTTGCTCCGCCTTCAGATTTGGTGTAGCCACTGCGTGGTCCCTGGGGGTCCTGATGCGTAAGCGTTCAACAAAAAAGACCCATTTTGTAGTTGTATTGTTTCTCCCCCTCTAGCCTCCTTCGAACTACGGCAGGAGACACTATGAGACACTATAGTTTGGGTTAGAATGCGAAGAATCTGTGGCGATAATCTGCATCGCCGGCGTCGCGGTTATCTCTCATAAGACACTATAGAGCTACAAGAAAGGTTCCGCTCAAAACCGGGGGTCTTTGCGCGCAATATTAAGCAGAGCTTGGCTGGCTGTCGCACCGCGAGAAGCGGACGCACGTTTTTTCCTCCCACTCGACGATCGCCGCGACGACGCGCGAATCGTTCTTCAGCAGGAACGACGAAGGATCCGCGGGGTCGGTGGCCCGCGTGTCGACCACGTACCTGGGCCACAGGGTCGGGATGACGAGCGGGACGGCCCCCAGCGCAGCCGCCGACCTTGCCGGCGGCAAGGTCGGCTTGTCCAGCGTTCGGCGTGAGAACGCGCGCATCTTCTCCTTCGCCGCCGAGAGGGAGAACGAGGCTCCCGCTGCGACCGCAAGGCAGAGCAACACGAAGCTCCAGCTGGGTAGGCACCCAGACATGTTGGTACCTCTCTTGTTCATTTTTTTTTATTTTCCTGTTTTTTTGCAGGGACTACGGCAGGAGACACGATAAGACACTATAGAGTTACAAGAAAGGTTCCGCTCAAAACCGGGGTTCTTTGCGCGCGATATTGAGCAGAGCCCGGCTGGCTGTCGCACCGCGAGAAGCGGACGCACGTTTTTTCCTCCCACTCGACGATCGCCGCGACGACGCGCGAATCGTTCTTCAGCAGGAACGACGAAGGATCCGCGGGGTCGGTGGCCCGCGTGTCGACCACGTACCTGGGCCACAGGGTCGGGATGACGAGCGGGACCGCCCCCAGCTCAGCCGCCGACCTTGCCGGCGGCACGCCCGGCTTGTTCAGCGTTCGGCGTGAGAACGCGGGCATGGAAAACGAGGCTTCCGCTGCGACCGCAAGGCAGAGCAACACGAAGCTTTTGTCGCATTTCCTTCCAAGCCGGCGCTTATGTATAAAAAAAAAAAAAAAAAAACAGAGAGAGAGAGAGAGAGGGCATTGTTGGGGTTTCGATTCTTCTTATTTTAGTTTTTCTTTCTTTTGCGTATTCCTTCTTTCTTTCTTTCCATCCTGCCGACGATCTAGTGCGGGGAGGAGGGGGTTGGGGTTCGCCCAAGGAAACGGCTGATTTGCTGGATGACGGAAGCGTTAGGACTCCGTGGCGAAGACGCAACTTCGCGGTGGGGTCTCGGACAATTTTCGAGTAAAAAAAAGAAAAAAAGGGGGCGACGAAGAATATAGGCGGGCAAAAGCTTGTGTGCGATACATACACAGGACGCAGACGACACGGTGAGGTCGTGTGCTCGAGTCACTCGCGAACAGCGGGTGGGCCGCAATCAAAACGTGTGCAAATCCACACCCGAAAAGCGGGTGTGGCGAGGTGTCCTTCCTTCCTTTCCCGCAAGAGGAGGGGCGTGCATCGTCTCCCCGGGCTCGCACGGGTTCCACATGCGCCACTCCCGCGTGGCCCCGTCCGCCGCTTCCTCAGCAGCCGCCCAGTCAGGATCCATCACCCGTCGACGCTTCAGCGCGGCCCGGCGCGTGCGGCTATCCTTGCGGATCGGCATTAATACTTGGGGAGAATGGAAATAAAATGAAAGCGCGTGTGCTCGAGGCACACGCGAACAGCGGGTGGGCCGCAATCAAAACGTGTGCAAATCCACACCCGAAAAGCGGGTGTGGCACGCCCTTTTTAACTCCAGCTCTTAACTCCAGCTTCTGAGGCTGGACCTCACTGTGTATGAATGAGGTGCAGGTACGAGGGCGACCCACTCGTGGCTTCTGGCGGCAGGGCTCACTCTTCTCTTGCCTTGCAAAACGGCGGATTGTTTCCTTTGCAGGACGCTGCTTGGGGGCATATGGCAGATTGGTCAGAAAAGGGTGCCTCAGTTTTTTGCTAGAAATGTCCCTTCGGAACGTAGCAGGAGACCTCGCTGTGTTCCCCAACGTCTGACTCCTTACCAGATGAAACACTTTTTACTCGCTTCGAGGCGCAGGATCCACTTTTCGACAGAGGTGGGTGCCATACGGTGAGGTCCAGCCTCAAAAGCTGGAGCTAAAGAGGGTGTGCCCAGGTCACACCCGAAAAGCGGGGGTGCTACAACCAAAACGCGTGTAAGTCCACACCCGAAAGCGCGGGTGTGGGCACCCGCTTTTTTAACTCCAGATTGAGCTCCAGCTTCTGAAGCTGGACTCCACCATCAGGCATCAGGGGGCTCAGTTTTGGCCTGGGGACGAATGGTACATGAAGGCCGCAGTCACGAGCTGCTGCTCTCTCTTTAAGAAGCCGGCGACTCAAACTACTGAGAGGGAGCTACCGCACAAGAATGTCGACATTCACAGCCTGACTTGTGTCAAGACTTGTCACACGGCTTGTTACATGCCGGCCTTGTTGTTCACATGAATTGGTACATGAGGTGTTACATAAGTTGCCACAAGACGTGTCAGATGGCCTGGTAGGGTGTCTGGTCGCTTGTCACAAAGGTATGCGAACAAGTCTCTCACCACACACGACAGCGCACCGGCTTTTTTGCAGGGGATGCAGTTTAAACAGGTACAAACACTTCCGAAACGTGTTCCACTTAAAGGGGGTGGCTACCGCGGCCTGAACCCTTTGTGCTGGTTGCAATCGCCCTCGAAATACGAATGGTGGCCGCATCGACAGTCCAAGGATCCGGGAAAGCGCTGCGAAGCTAATGCATAGTTGAGGTTAGAATGCAGAATATCTGTAGCGATGGCCTGCATTAGTCACCCCAGGTTACTACCTCTTCGATCACTCGAATCATCGCTGTTGATGAAGCCCACGTCTCTCTGAGCGAGCCGTTTGATTTGCTTCGCTTTGTTTGTGTGTGCCGGTTGATCGTTTTCCCACTTGTACTTTCCCCGTGTGGGTTTCAGGTGTGGAATTCTGATCAACAACCAAAAACATGCTTTACGTCTTTTTAGCCTGCGCAATACATTGAAGGGCAACCCGCAAGATTGCTAGTGCTGCAGGGCCTCCAGCAGAGGGAGGAACCGCAGGAGCTCTTCGTCGGTGGAGTAGTTGTGGGCGTAAAACGACGAGATAGGAATGGCGTTGGCCGGGTTCCGCTTGTAGGAAGCCGGCAGGTTGTCGATGATGAGCATAGTTCGAGAACAGGTGGGGCCGCGTGCCGAACAGCCGCGCCAGGTTTTTTCGCGTACTGCGCGTGCTCCACGACGCAGTCGCTTCCCTTCTGTCGTTTCAGGTGCGACACTCAGATCAACCACCAAAACACGCGCAATACATTGAAGGGCAACCCGCAAGGTCTCGTACTGAAAACGACGCCCCTCGCAAGCAAACCGACGGCCCGGCGACGTGCGGCCGGGGGACGAGTGCTCGACAAAGGGTTTCCATGCCGTCGACGATGCGAGAAGCGACTATCGCACGATTCTGTCGACGAACATTTTGCCGGGATTGGTGCGGAGCTCGAGAATAGACCGCACGTCCGACACAGCGTGAAGGGCCTCCAGCAGAGGGAGAAGCCGCAGGAGCTCTTCGTCGGTGGAGTAGTTGTGGGCGTAAAACGACGAGATCGGAATGGCGTTGGCCGGGTTCCGCTTGTAGGAAGCCGGCAGGTTGTCGATGATGACGTAGTTCGAGAACAGGTGGGGCCGCGTGCCGGACAGCCGCGCCAGGTTTTTCACGTACTGCCCGTTCTCCACGACGCAGTCGTTTCGGAAGTACTTCTTCCGAACGACCTTCGCACGGTCCATTCGGTGGATTATCGGGCTCGCGTATTCCTTCGTCGCTGCCGTGAAAATAGTCACGGTGAACCATTGGCACACGTGGGCCAAGAAATACTGGAGATACGGTCTTTCGCACACGTACATCATCCCGTAGGACCCAGTCCCGGTTGGGATCATGACGTCGAAGTGCGTTGGACTGAGAGGCGTCGACGACGCGTGAATGAGGGTCTCATCGAGGTCCAGGATCAAGATCTTCTTGTTCCGAATGCTCCGGTGGCTCCGCACCATCTGCAGCAGCCGGAATGCGAGCTTCGGAGGCGCGTCCGGCGGGCTTTCTCTGAAGGGCGGGGATCCAACGCTGATGCTCACTACGGTAAGCAAGAACCGCACCGCCGCGATGCAGCGGTGCTGCATCCATACCAGCACCGAGCTGAGCAGCCTCCACATTCTCTACTTCGTCGTTTCGGTCCTTTATAGAGCGAAACCTCCGACGGCCCTTGCCTACGACGGGTGAGGGGGAAGGGGTGTATGTCTCTTTGGATGCCACCCGGGGGGAGGTGACTTTTCGTGTTGGTCTCTTTTCTGCCTCCCCACACCCCCCTTCGCCTCCCCGACTACTCTTTTGATTCTCCTCAGTTCCTGTTCTGCTTAATATCGCTATGGAGTGTGTTGTACTGAATCAGGATTGAAAGGTCGCGGCTGCTAACCGAACACACCCTGCCACTCCTACTCGGGCTGCCCAGTTTCCTTTGCACGTTGCACGTGGAAGAAATACACCACGAGAGCGGGAGAAAGTAGAAAGGGAAACTAGAGTTTTCGTTGACCGCACTCGAGCGCGGTCGAGTTCGCAGAAACAATGTGCCTGCTTTCGTTGACCGCACTCTGAGCCCAAATCCTGGACGTGGTTTCAGGTGGAAAATTTGGCAAATGATCATGATCAGAAGGTCCTACGTTCAGTTTCCTCACACATTGCATGTGGCTAAAAACAAAAAGCGCAAGCAACGCGAACGACAATCGAAGCAATCATCCCTTTTCATTTTTTTTCTGGCAGTACACGAATTTCTTTTTCTTTCTCAAAACTTTTTTTTTTTTGGCGAAACGCATTCAATAAGATTTCTCGTTGGCATGGCACGCGCGGAGGGAAAAAAAAGAAGGACATGTAGGTTAAGAAAAAAATGGCATTGAGCGGGAAGTGGTGTGGCTATCTGTCCAGGGCCTGGGCCTGTCCTAGCCTTGACTTTGGCCGTGTTGGTTTCGTTTCCGACAAGCGCTGCGTTTTGTTTGTGCGTGCCAGTTGATCGACTTTCGTGTTCGTGGTTTTATTTTGCCCTGCGTTCTTCTTCTGAAAAAGGAACTCCGATCCCCTGCTGTATTCATAGACATGGATTTGGCACACCTAACGCAGGAATAGTCGAGACACAGATTCCAGCAAACAAAAGAAATGTGTGAACTGGGTTTTGCCTCGAGGCTTTCCGTGTTATTCTGCAGATGCTTTGAGCTACATTCGTGTCTATGTTTTGAAGAAATGTTAAAACAGGTCACAAGCGGGAAAAAGAGGGCAAGATACCGCTCAGGTCGGTTCCTGGTTGGATGGCACGTTCGGTTTCCCGACCCCCGCAAATTGTGCGGCAGCACAAACAACAAGCGCAGTCAACCATTCCTTGCAGAACTGCACGCCCGCAAAACAGAGAGAGAAAAAGGGTGAAAACCAAAGCGGGCCTGGGGCATGCAGGTACGTTGGTGTTGCCGCCCGCGTGCTATTGAGAGAAGCTCCAGCATGCAGTCACTCGTAACTCTCAACGAGAGTGGTATAATGGCACGCCGCAGAAGATTGAGGAAAGTAAAGAAGCGCAAAAAAAAGAAATTGGAAATGCATAAAGTGAAAACAGAGAAGAAACCGTACGAAGGCGGATAGTATGGTGAACGGAAAAAGACGGAAGGGCAAATGAAACAGAAAATCACGACGTAGTTCAATGGTGCGTTCCTTCTTCGGCGACGAAGATACTAACACCACTCCCTCGACCTACTCCGCAAGGTAGGATAGTAACAACAACAACAACAGTGGTAACTGAGGGATCTTCAACATATCCAGGTGTACACTAAACATCACATTACTGAATACCCAGGAAGTAATTCCTATCTTGATCGTGGTTAGAACCCCCCTTGCGAGTCTGAAGGAACCTTTTGGCCAGCTGGCGATTGCACCCGAACCTTTTTGCTCAAGCTGCCTTGGCGTGGCCGCCAAGGCAGCTCGCTGGAGAGCTAAAACTGAGAATAGTGCGACCTAACCCGACTCGGAATACTAGCTTTTTTTTCGCACAGAAGAACCGGGGCAGCCATCTCAAAAACCCCGCTCTTCTCTGGAGACGACAGAAGATTCGGGTGGCAGTACTCAACAGCATTGCACTTTTTCGATGGATGACACACGTTATGTGTAGAGGTAGAAACAGGTTTACATCTCACAATATGCTTACTACACAAGCTCGGTCCCGCGGATGTTCGGGGCCGCGTGCCTCTGAGAAGGAAGAGGCTGAATTTGAAGGAGGTCGTGACAATATTCGGAAGTGAACAAACACAGGAAAGAAATGACGGGTTTGAAAAAAAAGCCACACGATGAGAGCGAAGCAAAAGGAATGCTGCCTCTCTCCTCGCCCTGCCACGCAAGAGGAATGGGAACATGCGGAGAACAAAGGGGAATCCCTGCGGCAGCAGTGGTAGTATTAGTACGAACTTGATATGCAGCAACCGCTTACCGACAACTTTCTAGCGTTATTTTTTAGCGGTATTTGTGGATTAGAAGGTTTCTAGTACTAACAATCATACGGGTTGCCCTTCAATCTGGTGCTTGCCGTAAGCAGCAATAGGTTGGCCAGCTTTTGTTGACCAGAGGAGAAACGCGTGCTGAAGCCCGTTCGGCACTGGATACGGCTACGAGTCCGAATAATAAAGGGGGGGTCGAATAAAAGCAGTTATTTGACACGCGTCTGGCTGTCCAAAAAGAACGCTGCTAATATTTGACCCTGCTAGTGTTCGACACATCATATGCTCCTCCCCGGAATTGTCTTTTGGTATTCGACGAATCGAATAATAACGCAGGTGATTGTTATTCGACTCGGCCCTTATAGCACTTCGGTGCGCAGCCGCTCCGTTGTCGAATGTTCCCTTCAGTGCGTTCAGCCCAATAGTGGTACTAGTAGTAGTAATAGTAGTAGTAGTATGTGTCGTCTGCCGAAGCAGCCGGAGACAGCAGGCGCAGGGGGCAGGTCTTGCTTTACGTTTCTCTTCTTCATGGAGACCCGCCCCCGGCAATCCCGACTGTCCAATCATTGTCGAGAAAAGTTTGCGCCTATGTGATGAGGTGGTTGACCAGGCCCCCACGAAGCCTTATACACAACACGGCTACAACACGAGGATGCAGCCCTGCTTAGGTGTGCACTCAGCCATCAGGCCATTGGCTGCTAAGCACCCTCCGACCGGTCGATTTGCCACTTTTGTGGCCCTCTATTCGCCGGGCGGTGCTGTCAGCACTTGTTCCGCGTCGCACCAAGTACATGATGCTGGCGGTTGGGGGATCGGCGACCGCGACTCAATTAAGGTGCGGTCAACAGTGTCGCCACGTGAAAATAGTGGTACTAAAGAAAGAAAAAGAGAAAACTTGAGAGAGGAGTGAAAGCACAGTAAGCGCACACGAGGACGGGAGGGCGGCTCTTCTCCTCAGTTTCGTTGTTGGATGATGGGTGAGACAAAGCAATGCGTAGGCTTGGTGCGTTCTCTTTTTTAACGGTATCGCTGTCGACAGCTTTAACTTCTCTCGGCGTCTTTTTTGTGCTACCGACGCCTGCCGCCTATGCTCATTTAGAAGGAGGCTAAGGATAGGAGGAAACCACCACGAGTGCACCACGAGAGAGGAGGAGCGTAGTTTTTACCTCAAAGCCACAGTCTGGACAGTTTTCACACGGCAACTGATCATGCTCGGACCCCCTTCTCGGGCGGTGCAGTTTCCTCACACACTGCATGTAGCTGAAGAAGAAGAAAAAGAGTAAGAAAAAGGCCGCTCCTGGTCCAGGAACGTGACGGTCAACCACAGTTTGCAAGGCTTGAGTCGGCGGCAGCACACTACTACAACCCCGTCCGCTCTGCCCTACGGCTGACCGTCTCGACGAGCTTGTGGTCAGCGCAAGCGCCAAGCCCCAAGGTGCGCCACGCCTTGATGCTTTAGTTTGGGAAGTCGGTAGTCACTTGACCCGTAGGCCCGTGGCTCTGCAGTACCGCCGAACACGTGAAGCTTGGCTCCCGTGTAGCAGGATTTTCCTGGTACCGCATGTGGCTGAAATAAAAAAAGAACAATACAACTGCGAAGCGGGCTCTTTTTTTGGTTTTGCTTTTCTCTTTTTCTTTTTTTGCTGAACGCTTATCCTGCAAAGCAGGTGCTTTTGAGAGAAAAATAAAAAGCAGTTGAATGGTGGTCCCAATGCCTGGTCGATTTTGCGGCTGTGCCGCTACGTTTCTTTGTGCCTAGTTTTGTGTTTCCGAAGACTTTTGAGAAATAACCGCTACGCACGGCTTTTTAGAGTGAAAGTTCGCTTGAAACTCCGGGGTTAAATTCCGCTCCTTCGAGGGGTCGCTCGGAGCCCTTTTTGCTTCCACTCGTCCCGCGCATTTAACGTACATAATGCCGCGGTTTTAAAGTCTCCGGGTGACCTTCGTCGTTATGGGAAGATATCCTTGTGTGCGTCCACGCGCGCGGCCGACTAAGGGTGGATCTCTTGAGCACGAAATGTTCCAAGACCGGTGCGTTCAGCAGGCGAGTTGTCGCGCACTCGCCACGACTTCCATCGGCCACAAGTGACCGAGAAGGGGGGTCATCAAAAACGCCCGACGAGCACCCAACTCCACGAGATAACCTAAAACCATCGCAAAAATCGCGAAAAGCATGTCCTTGGTCATTGGTCGGCGGGAAGATGGCTGGAAACCCCCTAAACCTGAAAGGTGGCCTTCAAGGGCTAGATAGGTCCCTTTTAGTCCTGCTGTCGAAATGAACCACACGGTGGGCAACCTGGGACCACCAGAAAAGAGGGAGAACAAAAATAAAAGAACCAATTCGGTGATGGCCTGCTTGTTTTTTTTGTGGTGTTGATTGCAATGGGCCGTTTCTGCGATTACAAAAGAAGGGGGCGAGGGAGAGCGAAACACTTCTTCAGTTCCGGAAGCCCCCTCAGTCCCGCTCGTGGCTGGCGAAGGGCAGTAACGGGCAGTGAATGGAAGACGGTTCTTCGTTTACAGACGTCAAATCCCAGAGTTTTGTAGAGTTAAAGTTTGTCTCGGAAATTGGGAACGACTGATTCTCAAGAGCCACGGGGGAACTTTTTCCCTCCACTACAGAGAGTGAAAGCTTGCTTGAAACTCCGAGGTTTTAGAGTCTCCGGTGACTTTCGGACGCCGCATGTTCTTAAACGTGGTGGTCACACGGGGAAAGAGTGGCGGTGGGTGCTAGAGAGTACCTATGGTGTCCCGGCTCGTCCATTCTCAACGTACCTTACGAAGGCACATATGGAGTAACATAGGTCCGTCTAAGCTCAGCACGGAGGCTGCTTCTTGTACCGGATGATTTTTTTTTCCTCGATGCTTTAGAACTCCCCAGCATTTGTGTGGGAAACACGATGTCCAACCCACTCTTACTTCCTGGGCTGCTTGCCCCGCGGTTGCGGGGTGTGTGAGTTCCAGCTCCAGTCCGACTCAGCTTCGGTACCGCGGCGTGAACTTCCTGACCTCGAAGAGGAACGTGCGCCCGGGGACCCATTCTTGCTTCTTGCGTCGCTTGCTCCCGCCGCCCGCCCACCCCACCCTCCCCCAACCCCGTCACCCGGTTCTCCTTCAGTCGGATTCGGTTTCGGAGTCTTCAAAGAGCGACCGCTTGGGCGCCGGCTTCCTCGGCGGCGGCACCGCCTCCTCGCTGTCGCTCTCACTTTCGAAGAACGAGCTCTGCGTTTTTTTTTTTTTTTAATTTTTTTGGACTGTTTCGAGTTTGGAAAGGGTACTTTCGAGTCTCTGGTTGGCCGTTGAGGCGGGGTGGGGTATCGAAGGGCGAGTAAACACGGTTGCGGTGATCACTGTCAGTCGGGGGTAGGCCCGTTTTTTATCATTTTCCCCTTACAGAAGGAGGGGGAGGGAGGTTGTCCAGCGCGCAGAAAGCCTTCTGGGGAATATATGGGTCACACTCGAGAGTTTTACGACTCCGAAATGGGAGACCTGATGCCCGTTGGAAGGTTTCGTGACACATCTCTTCACAGCAGCAAGCCTTGATCCTTTTTGACGTGTCTTTACTCTGGAGGCGCAGTGCCGTCTGGCTTTTTCAGAGTTAAAGTTCGCTTGAGAATCCGGGATTTTAGAGTGTCCGGGTGACCTTCGTCGAATGGGTTCTTTTAGAGCTAATACGTACTGGGTGGGTTTGGGGGGGCGTGCATGGCTTCTTTCGTGTACACTTTACTTGCTTGCTTTGGCAGGTCAGGTTCGAAACAATTTGTGACCGACACCAAGACTTTTCGACATGAATACATGTCCCCCGTGAAGTGGATCCCCGATCAACCCGCACGCACAACGGACACCAGGCGACCAAGAGAAGGAGGGGGACGCGACCCGGAGACACAGGCTAAGTAGCTTGGAACTAGTGTGATGGACCTTTCTTCGGAGGGGCTCACGCACTCAAAGATCGACTTCTACGCACGCACAACGGAAACGCACCGCATTTCGTTTAGAGTGGAAAGTGGCAACTCCCCTCCCGAAAAACTGTATTGTGCAGGCGGCTTCATTTTTGCAGACCCGTGTTCTTTATAAGGCGTGGTATCGGGATTTGTATCTTTCGTGGCACAAGTAGTGCAGTCTAGTGGTCTAGCTTGGTTTGCCGTTTTACCGTTCTTGTTAGCAAGCACACAAGTGCGAGGTGTCTGAGGGCAGCAACGCGGCCAGTCAACAACAAGCCCGGTCCGCTGTCTCACAGCGGGAATACGCGTAGCAGTCGCAGTGCCTCCGGGACTTGAAGTGGGCTCCTATCGACGGTAAAGAATGTGTAGGTGACGGGATATTCTTGCGAAGTTCTTGAAAAATACTCGAGGGACTGCCTTGTGCTCGTTTCGACGGAGGCTAGAGGGGGAGAAAAACAATACAACTACAGAGTGGGCCGCTTCGGCATTTTTTGTTGAACGCTTACGCCCGCCTCTAAACCCAGATGGACCTGTGTCTTCGTGTGGGCTACAGCACATTTACTCCTTTGATCTTTTGCAGCTGGCAGCCTCCTCAAGTATTTCCTACAAAGCAGGTGCTGAGACAAAAAAAAGGAACGTGGACAAAAAGACACACCTTCGGAGGAGGTTGTTGCGACGTAGTAGGGGGTGGCACAGCTGGCAGGGTCTCGTCGGCCTCCTTGTGCGGCATTGGCAGCGACTCAGTCGGCTTCGGGAGGTCGTCGTCCTTGTCCTGCGTGAGGGACCCTTCCTTAAATGAATAACGCGTTGTGTTACATCATAAAAATACTCGACGTAGCTGCTTCGACTCCGAATGGAAGGGAGGAAATATAGAGGTAAGGGGCAAATACAATACAAACACAATCTGATTTGTTCTTCGCTTACACCACCGTCTGTTGTTTCCTCACTCAGGACTTTTGACCTGTTGGGTTTGTGTGATTTGTCGTGTAGGGGTAGACCCGCATGACCTCTCGTCCGTTCAACACGTGGTTCGGTAGTTACAACACTTGGGATCCCTTCTGTTCTTTGTCGGGCAGCATCGTCGAGCATTTCCTTTCAAGCTGGCGCTTATGTAACAATACTCGACGTAGCCGCTTGTTGTCGCGTAGGGGTAGACCCGCATGACCTCACGCCCGTTCAACACGTTCAACACGCTAGCCTTGGTTCTCATCTCGGGAGGGAAGTCTTAGTTTGATGTTTAGGCAGGACACTGCCTCTCATGCATATTTGATGCTAGAACCAAGTCTAGGGGGTGAGGGGGGAAATCTTAGTTTAATGTTTAGGCAGGACACTGCCTCTCATGCATGTTTGATGCTAGAATCAAGTCTTCTTCGAAGAAAATGTAAAATAGGGGGCGAGGCGAAGTCTTAGTTTGATGTTTAGGCAGGACACTGCCTCTCACGCATGTTTGATGCTAGAACCAAGTCTTCTTCGAAGAAAATGTAAAATAGGGGGCGAGGGAAATCTTAGTTTAACCACACACGGGCGGAAATGGACTATTCAAGGGCGGAAATGGACTATTCAAGGCACACCTGGGTCATACTCAAAAGGGGTTTCGTAGGTCAAAAATGGGAACCGAGGGGCGCATTTGAAAGATTTCGTGGCAGATCTTGCAAATGCGCACCTCGACGCTGCATGAATACACATGGAAGTGACCCAGGACGGGCACCTGCGGCCTCTTGCGGATACCCGCGAATTAACTTGAATTAACTACGCCATATGGCATAGTTCGTCCGTATGTGGTTAATGTTTAGGCGGGACGCTGCCTCTCATGCATGTTTAATGCTAGCATCGAGTCTTCGTCGAAGAAAGTGTAAAATAAAATAGGGGAAGGGAAAAAGGGTCGCAGGGAGTGTAAGACTCCGCAGGTAGGGTCTGGAACCTTGAGGGACTATTCCTCTTTATTCTTTTTTTCACCGCGGTGTTGTGTGCACCTCGTTCCTTGTCTCGCTCTTGAACGCATACCAATCCAAAATTAGAGCTCTTCAGTGGGTCCTTTGGACGGGGACTTTCGGTCCTGTTCCGGTGCTATCACAACTTTCTGGTTCCAATGCTTATTGCATCCTTCCTTCGTCAGATTAAAAAAGGGGGGTTCTGGTTTGGGTTGTGGCTCGTAACCAACCGCCACGGGGCACTGCTTCCACTGAGTGAAAGTGTTTATATCTTCTCAAGGGAGACGATGTAACCGTTCGCCGCATCTGAGCGCTATTCAGGAAAGTACGTTCCGCAAGAACAATGTAATCATTCCTCTGAGTCGATTAGTGTTTGGTGGTGACCACGCAGAATTGTGGTCGCTCTTTCGAGGCGTGGGCGGTGGCGGGCACCGAAGTGCCTTTTGTGCAACCTGCATTGAGACGCGGTTGGCACACCTGCACAGATGCAAACGGCTTAGTATCCAGGAAATGCATGCGCAGGGCTTCCACTGCAACATTGCCGCCCGTATCACGGAACCAGCGCATGTCATCACACCAGCCTTGCACGATGTGAAGGGCATGCTACGGCTCGTGATCCGGACACTTCCGGATGCTAGTCGGGTAGAAGAGGATGCAGATGAACGGTGAGCGCAAAAGTGGTCCGCCTGCACGTCCCAGAAGACAATGGAACGCGACTTCCAGGCAATCGAGCTGCAGACAAAGCACCTCAAGAGCCTGGACACGAAGCGAAGCGCGCCTGACCTCGCGCCCGCGTGTCGCAATCCCCTCCCACACCTGTACCAGTACGACACCATTTTGCAAGTGCATCACTGGACGAAGTACGGTGTGGAAGCAAGCCGCAGATAACCTGGAGGCCCGCCTCCGAAGGGCTGGTTTGGGTGCCCACGTATGCCGGAGAACTGAACGATGGGGACAGAAGTTTCGTAGCAGTCCTGCTCGTGAAGGTGTTCTTCTCAAGATTTGCATTTGCAACGAGAAGCCGTGGCACAACAACCCGACTTCCGATGAGGAGGAGGATCAGGACGAGGATGACGATGCGGACAGCAGCACAACCGACCCTGAAAACGAGAGCAGCGAGCACGGGTGTATTATCAGCCAGAAGAGCTACACGCGAATCCACGGCCTCTTCGCACACTACGATTCGCACACTACGACGCACACCACCGCCCTACAGTAACCTGCGAATGCACAACGCAATGTCCATCGTGCAAAAAGACAGTTCGCAAGGGCGGGCTGACCCAACACCTGCTGTACGTTCATGCTGAGAAGCTTGACAAGAAGACCTGCCCCCTGTGCATGCAAAGGTTCGCCGATGCACGCAGAAGGGATGCCCACATGCGCGATGCCCACACGGGTGGAAGGTAGTCTTACCTCCTCTGAATTCTGCACTCTATGCCACATGGCCCTTTCTTCCCCCTTCCCCACCCATCACACCCTGAGCACATACCCATTCCAAACACGTTCTTGCAATCCCCCACCCATCACACCCCAGACTTCGGGCCATGCTTATCCCATTCACTTGTTCTTCTCGGCAACCTGTTGTGTTCACCATTCATGTTGCTGCGTGCACACAACAGCGGCAGGACGAACCTGCGGAACAGTATTCGAGCGTGGTCGGACACCCACACCATATCCACCGCCTAAAAATGGACTTTACTGTGTAAAACACTAGCAAAAATGACTAGTGCACTAGTCATTCTTACTAGTGCACTAGTCATTCTTACTAGTGCACTAGTCATTCTTACTAGTGCACTAGTCATTCTTACTAGTGCACTAGTCATTCTTACTAGTGCACTAGTCATTCTTACTAGTGCCACTAGTAAGAATGACTAGTGGCACCAGTAAGAATGACTAGTGGCACTAGTAAGACATTTTCACTAGTAATTTTACTCGTAAGAACACTGAATTCCTAATGACTAGTGCACCGTGCAACACCCCCGACACGTACTTTCCACCCCCCGAAAGTACTTTCCACCCCCCGAAAAGTACTTTCCACCCCCCGACAAAAATTTCCACCCCCCGAAAAGTACTTTCCACCCCCCGAAAAGTACTTTCCACCCCCCGAAAAGTACTTTCCACCCCCCGACGAAAAATTTCCACCCCCCGAAAAGTACTTTCCACCCCCCGAAAAGTACTTTCCACCCCCCGAAAAACACTTTCCACCCCCGGACAAAAAATTTCCACCCCCCAAAAAGTACTTTCCACCCCCCGATGGAAATTTTCCACCCCCCAAAAAGTACTTTCCACCCCCGGACAAAAAGATTTCCACCCCCCGAAAAGTACTTTCCACCCCTCGAAACTACTTTCCACCCCCCGACCAGATACGCAAACTCTTTCGAACGCTGCACACGGGTATCCTTCAAGTGACCTCTAACTATCTGTTGCATACGCGTATCCGGATCTGAAAGCCGAAGACTTTGTAACACTTTACCGTAACCGAAGTCGCGAACCGGGTTCGGCTTGCACTGCAAAAGCAGCATAATTGTGTCTTGCGCCCGAGCGCGGAAATCCGCCACCCGCCATTCGGCTAGAGTGCAAGAACACAATTGCGAAGCGTACTACAAACGGATAGTGTTACAAAGGCGAACGAATCATGCGAGAACCTATGGAGGGGCCCCTCGGGTATGCGGGTATGCGGGTTTGGGTTTGCGGGTTTGCAGGTTCGGGTATGCGGGTTTGCGGGAACGGGTATGCGGGTTTGCGGGAACGGGTACGCGGGTTTGCGATTTCGGGTTTGCCCGAAAATCCCGAAAAGTACTTTCCACCCCCCGAAAGTACTTTCCACCCCCCCACCCCCCGACCAAAAAATTCCACCCCCCGAAAAGTACTTTCCACCCCCCCGAAAAGTACTTTCCACCCCCCGACGAAACGTTTCCACCCCCCGATAAGTACTTTCCACCCCCCGATAAATACTTTCCGCCCCCCGACAAAAAAATTCCACCCCCCGACAAGTACTTTCCACCCCCCGAAAAATACTTTCCACCCCCCGACAAAAATTTCCACCCCCCGAAAAGTACTTTCCACCCCGAAAAGTACTTTCCACCCCCCGACAAAAATTTCCACCCCCCGACATCGATTTATACCCCCCGATTTATACTCTGTACCCCCCGATTTATACTCTGTACCCCCGGATTTATACTCTTTACCCCCCGTTTTTCGGGGGGTGGAAAGTACTTTTCGGGGGTGGAAAGTACTTTTCGGGGGGTGGAAATTTTGTCGGGGGGCGGAAAGTGTTTATCGGGGGGTGGAAAGTACTTATCGGGGGGTGGAAAGTATTTTTCGGGGGTGGAAAGT